>SNQJ01S0037084.1:25663-45433 GCA_010110895.2 Picea sitchensis | reverse complement strand
GACACAAGAATTCGCCAGTTGAGGAATAGATCCATTTTAGAGTATCTCATTAAATGGAGGAAACTATTGGCTGAAGATTCCACTTGGGAAGATGAGATTTTTATACAGAAGCATCCAAAGTTACTCAAGCATTGCGGACAACACTTGTCTCAAGGGGAGGGGCATGTTAAGCCCTAATATTGACTCACTACCCCTTAATTGGGGCATATTACATTAGTAATGTTATTTTATTTATGTCAGCTTTATTCCATTAGTTGTAACTATACCTCCTAGTCTCCTATATATACCAAGGAGACATTTTCATTTGGAATCATCTTGTACTAGAACATTTAAGTGGGGTAAAAGGAGGTTGCCCCGTCGAAGAGGCTTATTATCTGAAATTATGTCTTTTTCAAGGCATTGAGTACTTTTTCTGAGGTTTTTCTATGTTATATTGATATTTGGTTCCTAACATGTATTCCCCTACATCGATTCCATCGCATGTATGCTTAAGCATGTGGTCTTGGGGAATAGGTATATATGTAATGCCGAGGGAGATCATATAGATTCATTCTGACCCTAAGACCTAGCCAAGTGTTATCATCTAGAGAAGGGGACCAAGAAGCTAGACAATGAAATTTTTGGTTAGTTCAAGCACACACTCGAAGAGTTATGTCCCATCTGGTATAATCTAGATAAGCAATTCAAGCTCAGACCCACTAGCGGATACTCTACAACCGCGCTAAGAAATCCTTATCAATACATGGTGGCCATGTTATGCATGTTGTATAGAGAACCGAATGCCTCTAAATCCCCCCTACCATATATGCCATTGGTTTACTATTGCACAAACAAAGGATCATCCTATCAGAAAGCCTAGTAGACTCCATCACAGTGGTTGTAGAAGCCCCTTCCCCCCCGGGACCTTCTCAAGTTTCCATATGTCCTCTTACCTCATTGACATCATGTGTGTAGCCCACCAATACCTGAAGATGGGTTGGGAATGGTAGCTGAAAAACACAACCATTCATATATATTGCAAAGTGCTCTAGGAGCACAACTATAGAAAGAAGTACTAAAATATCTTTGAGCACTTCCTAGCTCCATTGTATGAGTTCATTTTTTGCACACCAGCAACATGTATAAATGAAAAAGAAATAGTTTTCATAAAGAGAATTGGGGATTGGTATTTTATCGAGCACAACATGTATGTCAGGGTAAACAGGGTTACAAAATCCCCCCATATACTTCCTTGGTTTGTACCAGACAAACTAGTACTTCAAGAATTGTATTACCAAATGGTAATCAATGGAGTTGGAGGAATATTTTATCGGGATAATAAGGTTATATGTCCACTGCTCCCATTATACCTTGGCGACTACTTATTTGCAAATACAAAGCAGGCCCAAGAAGAAGTGGACTCGCTGCTATCATACCACTTCAGGGAAGAGAGGTTCAAAAGTCACAGCTTGAAGAAGGTCGTTAAAGTGCATTTCAACAAGTTCGATGTGCCTTGGGAATGCACATCATAAGTTTAGGAAGAAGAAGAAATACACTATAATGCAAGGACTTATGACAAAGTTGTCTTCAAAAGATGACAAAAACCCATAGGGAGGATTGTCGATGAAGAAAAAACATGAGAGGTGGCCACAAAGAAAGCAGAAGAAGAAGCAACAATAAAATCTTCAGTCAAGATAGGTTCAGAAGGCACAACCTGAAGAAGGTCATTAAATATAAATTCAACAAGTTTGACGTTCCTTGGGAATACACATCAGAAGTTTGGGAAGAAGAAGAAATGCACTATAACACAAGGAATTGTGATGAAGTTGTCTTCAAAAGACGACAAACACCCATAGGGAGGATTGTCAATGAAGAAAAAACATGAGAGGTGGCCACAAAGAAAGAAGCAACAAAAGCTTCAGTGACACAAAATCAGAAGAAATAATAGCAAACAAGAAACGAAGGAAGAACGAAAAAGTCCAAAACAAGAAGAATGATGTTGCTGAGAAGAAGAGTAAGACTGTCGAAGAGGATAAATCCAAAGCCAAATTCGATGCAGCAGGAGCCACAATGAAATCAAAATCAAAGGCAACTTCCAATAAAGAAGTTGAACACAAGGCAGCAACCAAAAAGGCAATAGTAGATGCGGAAGTAGCGGCAGAGATAGCACAAAAGGTATCTAAGGAATCTGCAAACAAAGCAACTGAAGAAGAAGAACGAAAGAAGTATGAAGAATCTTGGAATAACGATTCAATCACAATGGACACTGGCATTCCATAGCTATTCATGATAGGTTCTAGCAGTCACAATCCATTTGGTGGGCTATATATAGGGTTGCACGCCTCATTTAAAGCAAATGAAGTGCCCAATTTGAAGAAATTTACATATGACAAAGTGTCAGGTAGGATTGTGCAAAAGAAAGTGAAGAAAGTGTCAATGACTAAGGGAAATCCAATTCCAGTTCTCATGCAAACCCCCATAATAGGAAATGCCAGCGAAGACATGATCGCCATAGCCCCACCGGCTCTGCTTTCATGAACTCCACGGAAGATAATGTCTAGAATTTGTGCCAATAAAATCTAGAGAAAGAGGAAAGGTTCAGACAATAGGAGGAATAACTCTAGCAAGTAAATATCGATGAGGGAAGCTTGCAAAGATTCAAATCCATCACAGAGAATTTTAGAACACAACTAGAAGAAGTTATCATTGACATGTATGCCCACTTGCACATGTTCTAGGAAATATCCACCACCATCATCGATCAACAAAGCATAATAAAGGCCAAGAATACACAGATGAACACTATATAGGAGGGCATAGACGATATAGATAGATGGATTGTAGAAAATCCTAATGCACCAGTCAAACTCCCTCACCCTTCAAGCATGGAGAGAAAAACTGATATCTATTCATTGGAGTGTTGTCAACAAGTTGGACAAAGGGCAGACAGAAATACAACTAATTCAATGGCGATATGTTCATGATTTCACAAATCAGAACAAGAATTAATCAAAAGGTGTCGACCTCCCCAGTTAGAAGAGCTTGGAAAGAATCTTGTAATGGAAGAACTCGTCGATAAAATATAGGACAACAAAAGCCCTAGATGAGAAGTCATCAAGTCAGCTACCATAAAAACGATGGAATTAATCGAGCAACATCTCATACATCCAACCAAAGTTCATACTATGATCCATGCATTCATGGCTACATTATCAAAGGATACACAGACCCTCAAGGACAACATGGACATGCATGCAATTTCCCTCAATGAATTAGCATATGGTTAGATCTCAACACTATATGATTAGTCGAAAATGTGGACAACATATATCGGGGATAAGAGTCCATGAAAAAGACAAAATAGAAATTTAGAGATGTTATTAACTGCACTCTACTTTGTCTTTTGCCAACCACTTCCATTTTTTTCTTTTTCCCTGCATGTGTCACAATCCTAGACAAGGAATCTGAAAGGTCTCCTTTTGTAATAGTTTCTTTGGGGAATCCAAGAAGTCACATTCAGGAGTTAGGAATAATTGTATAAATATGGGAAGAGATCCACTTTGAAGAGGCTCTTTAAGATTTGTATACACTCTAGAACTCTTTTTGGAGAAAATACTTGGTTAATGAATATTGAGAAGCCCTCAGGGCCAATTTTGACAAAGAGAAGAAATGATGTGCATCGATGTTTGTTGTGAAATATTTCCAACAGAATGTTAGCTATTCGCATGGGATGTAAGGATATGTTTGCTTATAGACTTTTTTTATGCAATCTATGTTACTTTTGTAGTTTTGTTATTATTTCTTATACTTCACATCCTGAGCACGTGAGTTGTTTATGTATGCAAAGATATGATTTAGACTTTTCTATTTATATATTTGTATGCATGTGTTTCTAACTTTGCACCTTCATGATAGTTATATGATTGGGGTTTAAGCATATTTTAGTTTCATTACAGCTCATTTGGTTACAATAATTTGCTCCTAGATAGGATCAGATATATTAGAATTAGATTAGATTTATTTATGTTTTTACATAGTCTTCATCTACATATTTCATCTGCATTACCATCCATCTCTTACCCTCACAATCAATAATGGAATTCGGGCCAGAATCTAATTTTCTAATTGGGACTGTGCACTAGGGAGTACCCCTTACTGTTGTTGGGTATTTCCACTCATCAATGGAATGATGAAACCCCAAAATGCATAGACACTACTCTTGAGAGTTATATAGACATAGCCTATCCAAAAGAAGGAATATTTGCTTGTTCAAGAATATGCGTCGAATTGGATCTAGAGAAAGGTCTCACAAAAGTAGTTATTTTAACCTTCGATAATTGGAAACAAGAGCAGCCACTAGATCATGAGAAACTACCTTTCAAACGCAAAGCTTTCCATGAATATGGCCACTTTGCAAAGAATTGCAAGAAGGTGACACTTTCGGAACCCCCACTTTAGGAAAAAGAGAAACAATGGAAAACCATAAGAAGAAAGATGATATCTAAACAATTGGCTCCAGAAAAGACTTTGAAGACAACTTCTCCTTCAGTAGGTCAAGGGGAAGGCTCAAGTTCACAGGGAAGAAATCAACCCAAACAACTAGCATAGAAAAAAAAAAAAAATTGTTGACCCATCTATATGAAGTGCTCCTTCAAGGGGATTCAAAAGAAATATAGAAGAGGAAAGAAATGGGACCCTCAAAACCCATCGCATCATAGTCCATTATTTTTCAAATTTCTGAGGCAAGCACCCCAAACAATATTCATGTCATTTTAGAAGGGGAAATCGTATTAGGATATGAAGAGACTCAAATAGACAGAGAAAAAGTAAGAAAATGGATCCTAGAGGAAATAAAAGCAAGTTCAAGAATAAAGACAAGGAAACAAACCCAAATGCAAGAGAATGCAGGAAAAGAGGATGAAGATTTAGAAGAAAAAATGCCTAAGAGAGTTGGAAGGATGCCAGGGAAAATAATTAGAGAAGATATTGCAACTACATGATTCAACACCATCATAAGGCAGTGCTTCAAAAACCAAAAAATAATGAAAATCCTCTCTTGGAATTGTCGAGGGTTTGGAAGCAGTTTCAAAGAGGAAGCGCTAAGAGATTTCATCTAAATAGAGAAGCCTCAAATCCTCCTGCTACAGGAGATGAAGCTAGAGGCTTCAAAATCCATTAGAATAATCAAAAGATAGTGGTGAGATATTGAAGGAATTGTTGTTAGCTCGAGAGATGCATCAAGTTTAATCTAATTCTATTTTGAAGTTGGTAAACTCTTTTAGCACTCAGGATTGGAATTTTTCAAGTTTTATGCATCTACAGTCAGGGGAAAATTTCAACCTTTTCAATGTATACATTCCAATGGCCTACTGATAAAAACAATATTGTTTGTAATCCCTTCTGACCCTTCAAATTTCAGAAGAATTTAGGAGCAACATCATAGGAGGCAATTTCAATGTAATTTTGAACAATAAGGAGAAAAGAGGGGGAAATAGTGTTCAAGACCCTTTTCATGAGAGACTAGAGGACTTGATGTAAGAATGGGACCTTGTGGGCATAAAACCCTCCAAAGGAAAGTACACCTGGTCAAATAAAAGGTTGGGGCTAGGGCATATAGCAATAAGGTTAGATTGTTTCTTGGTACGTAGTGATATTTTATCGCAAGATTTCATCATTTCTTCAAAATTTATTCCCTTTGTCATATCATATCATTAACCAATCCTTCTTTCATTGGAGGAACCCCCCCTACCTACATCCCCCTCCCTATCATATTTAACCCATTGTGGATATAGGAAGAAAGGGCTTTGGAATTTATTTCAAAGGTATGGCATTGTTGGAACATAGGCTCCCTAGTTTACATTTGGGAGTAGAAGTTAAAATAAATGAAAGTTTATCTTAAACACTAGGTCAAAAGATCATACAAGACCCCACTCTCAAAAATAGAATACCTCACCTCACAATTTAATTTGGTAAGTGAATAAATAGAAGAGGGACAAGTAACATCAGAGCTACAACAAAAAAAAAAAAAAATTCCAAAATCTGCACAAAGCCCAAAGATCAGAAGAAGAAACTTGTAGGCTCAAGTCAAGGAGCCTACGGATAAAATCAGGAGATCCCAACACAACATTCTTCCATAGGCAAGCTCAAGTGAAAAGACAAAGGAACAATGTAAAGGAAATCATTAAGGAAGATGGAAACAGAGTAACAAGTTTTGAGGAAATAAAATCAACATCCAAATATTTCTTTCAAAATATGTACTTAGAAAAACAGAGAGTAGACCTTGGAGTTACAATAGAACTCCTAAGTAACATCCCATCACTAGTCTCCATAACATACAATGCAAGGCTCGCAAAACAAATTGAAGAAATTGAGGTCGCTAAAGTAATTTGGAGTCTCGATTTGGACAAAGTGCCAAGTCTAGATGGCTTCAACATACATTTTTACTGACATTGTTGGGAGATAATAAAATATGAATTGATATGAATGTTAAGATATGCCCATAAATCATATGGATTGGGTGGGAACACAAACTCTTCCTTCATATCCTTGGTCCCAAAGGAGGCAAACCCTTCTACATTTTTCATATTTTGACCCATATCATTGTGCAACATGTCTTACAAAATAATGACAAAGACAATAGAAAACAGGCTAAGAGAAAGGATCCCAAAGATAATTGTTGAAAATCAATGGGGATTCTTGTAGAAAAGGAATATAATAGACAACGTTATTCTTGTTCAAGAGGCGATACACATGAGCAAAGTAAACAAGGAGAAAGGTATGGTAATAACAATAGACATGGAAAATGCTTTTGATCAGGTGAGGCACACCTTCCTTCTTGCTGTAATGCATAAATTTGGATTCAATCGCATGGTCATAAGATGGACACCTACATGCATAAGAACACCTTTGATTTCCCTTCCAATGAATGTTTGATCATCCCCCTTCTTCCAGATAAGTAGAGGACTTAGGAAAGGATGCCCCCTCTCCCATTTTCTTTATATTTTGATGGTTGAAGCATTGAGCAGGAATATTAAGAATGAAATATTGATAGGAAATTTACCGAGAATCAAGATAGTAAGGGGAGTAAAGAGTATAAACCACTCTTAGTTTGTAGATGACACCATCTTAATTGGGGGAGCCTCCACCATCATTGCTACCATATTCAAGTTGGTATTGGATGCCTTCAATAGCACCTTTGGAGGAAAGGTAAAAAGTTACAAAAGCCATTTTTTTGGTTGGAATGAAAGCACATGGCTCCTCCAACAAATAGATTTAATAATGCAATTTTCCTATCATGAACAATGGACCTATTTCAAGTACTTAGGTATGGCCTTATATTCAGGAAATCCATTGGCTCAGGCTTGACAAAGTATACTGGACAAGAACAAAGGAAAGTTTTATCAGTGGGAACCTCAATGGCTAAACTCTGTAGGACGCATTGTTCTCATCAAATCCATATTATCTACCCTCCTAGTTTTTCAGTGTTTTACAATGCTATAACGAAATGGAGTCATGCAAAAAATAAGTCAAGACCTTCGAAATTTTTTATTGGAGGATATGAAATCAGATACAAAGAAATTCCATTTTCTTAATTGGTTTGGGCTCCTAAAAACAAGGGAGATCCAACTTTGCTAAACTTGGCCTTAGGAGGAAACTAGTGTGGAGACTAATTATTGGTGAAGCGGACAGGTGGAAAAGGGTGATATGGAAGAAATACGTCTGAGTGAATAGAAAAAGTTGCATCAAAGAGAAAATAGAAAACCAAAATGGATCTCACATATGCAGTCTATTCAAGTCTACAATTCCCTTTATTAGAGAAAAACTTACTTGGGTTCTAGGAAATGGTAGAGAAATAAGAATATGGAATTAGGACATCATAATGGGGCATCAACCACTGAAAAATAGTACAAATATGTGACCTCTTAAGTGTTGGATGGAAGAAAAAAATATTCTCACTCTCAATAACATATCCAAATGGTCACATACCTTGGGAGAATGGGAAGGATGTCACTTTGATAACCCTCCCATGCTCATGTAACCTCTCTTATCCAATTTAATCACCCATCTTAAAGGATGTGTGCCTCAAAACCTGAGAATTTTGGACCAAAGTGGATGGGGAACTATGGGATTTATTGTCAAAGATGGATACATATATAAATTCAACCTCTCCCCATGCCTAAACAATCTACGATATGAAACAAGGTATGGTCTTCATATGGACTCCCAAAAATCAATGTCTTTTGTTGGTTGCTTGTGCATGGAATAATCATAATTGTTGACAACCTCAAAAAAGGAGGGATACAAGGCCCAAATTGGTGTGTAATGTGAAAGAAATTAGAGGAAACTAACAAACATTTATTTATGGCTTGCCCCTTCGCATATAGGTATGGGATTTAACGTTTTTAGGAATATTCCACATAATTTGTAAACCAACATGTTGGAATGAGGATTTCACAAAATGGACCAAAATGTAGAGGATATCTTTTAAAGATAAATAGGTATTTATATGTATTTGGGAATCTCTGGAAAAGTACATTCTTTGGAAGCTCTGGTTAGCCAGAAGAAGAATAATATTCAATTAAACTTCGAGAAAATTCGATGTCTATGAATAATAAAGCAAAAATACTTATGATGGAGACCCTGCGCTAAAAAACCACACTCGTATAGAAAAAAGAAACATATGGATAATGAAGAAAGGGACTGGATGAGATTATTTTGGATAAATTTCAATAAACTCTAAAACTAGAATGACCAAAGCCTCTTTGAGTTTTCAAATTAGGCTTGGGAAGCAAGGGTTTGATGAATGGAAAACAAGATAGAGCATGTATATCCTCTTTTTTTATGGAGCATCGAAAGGAAATCTAGGGGTGGCCTAAGGGGGGGGGGGGTTCATTTATGACCCTAAATGAAATCATGTATGTGCCTATGATTAGGGGATAGGAATTGTGACAAACAATCAAGCGGAGGCATACACCCTTCTTCAAGGCAGGCCCATTTCCATTAGTTCGGGGATAAGGGAACTAAAAATCATCGGAGACACGAGGATTATTATCAAGTCACTATCATTAAAAGAACCTATGAAGGACTTCCAATTGGCTTCAATTCTCACCAATATAACAAAACTCACTCAAAATATTAACAAACTCTCTCTTTTCCATGTCTTACAAGAAAAAAATGGAAAGGTAGACAGTCTGGCTAGATAAACCTTAGGTGTGTTTCAAGGAACCTTGAAGAAAAATGGGGATATTACTCTCTCCTTCATCCCCTAAGTTTAACTTGTGCATTTACATCATTAGGCATGATGCATCTAGACCACAAACACAACATTAAATGAAGGAAAGGATCAAGTGAGTGGGATAGATATTCAAGGCCACATTCCACCTTGAGTGCCACGAGCCAATTAATGGTGCATTCAATATACATTACGTTTGTACTCGTCCTTTGTTGGGAAGGTGGGATAAACCCAATGTTGGCTTAACTTGTCTGCACACAGGTTGTAAGACCCGAGGTTTGGTTTACCTATGACCAACAAACCCACTAGACACCAGCCCTTTCGACATCACTTGCTTGGCAGATGAAGTCTCACCCGAGGTATCTATTGGGACTGCAAGAACCACGTTTCTACAGTAGTAATGGAAAGGGAGAAAGATGGTTGATTCATTCTTCCTTGTTATTATTTATCTCTAGTTAGTATTACTTTCTATGATTCAAATTCCTCTACTTAACATATTCCTGATTATTACATAGATTCTTCACAGTCCCAGTCATGAATATTTTTCCATACATAATCCATAAACTAAGTCTCATCTACGAAGCATAACAACATCATTCATAAGCACACATAGACAAGTAAATAACACAAGACACGATATCATCTCTAAAATCTCTCTTTATTCATCTTTCATCTAGCCAACTAACTATTACATTCACGACTCTTGCGTAATATTTCTCTATCTATAGCTCATCCCCATTAATCTCCCAACCCGTTACATATTTATACCCAAAAATATGGGGCTAAAACCATAGTCTATACCAAAAATAGCCCATTTACAGTGTATATCCAGCTCAGTAAATTGGATGTCATATTTCTTTCTTCTACCTTTCACTCTTCATGCATATTTTATGTTGTTATTCTATTTTTCGAATGTCGTGTTATCATGATTTATTCTCTCTCTCTCTCTTGATTTATTCTTCTATCTATGCATTGTCTTCCTCCTACACCCTTTCTTCCTTCTGTGCACTTTCTTGTGGACTGTGTCTTAGCTACACGCTATTTTCCTTCTCCTACACACTTTCCTTCTACTTAGGTTTTTTTCCTAATGTTACATCCAAAACAGCATGTCCAACGGGCCCCCAACACTCACTTGTGGCTCATCCCGACCCACTTAGGAATGTTGCCTATTCTTCCATGTTGAAATGAATGGTTGAGAGGCAGCATTAGCGACCTCTACCTCTTTGACAACTTCGGCCTAAGTTACTCCTATATATTCTACACCCTGCGAGATCAAGTTTGTTAGCTTGTTCTTTGCTTCCACCACTGCTTTTTTTACCTTACCTTGAAAAATGGTTGATTCTCCAATGATCCTTACTGCCTCTTCCTGCCTTAGTCTAAGTCTTTTTTGTAGGATCTTGTGTTGGTCCCTTAGTCTCTCCACTTCTACACATGCCTTCCACTGAGACAAAATGGTTGCCATATGCTCTACTGGTGGTAGCATAATCACCTTTTCTGCTACCTCATTCGCCTATGCTTGCACATCCCTTAGCTTGACCTCTATAGCCTTCATTTTCGATTCTCCCATGATATCTTCCCATACATGCACACTCTCCTCACAAATCTTTGGACATTCGTCTTCTATTTTATTGATCTTGGCAATTGTTGTCTCTTTCATCTGCACCCTATCTTCACATACCTCTGGTGGTGTTTTGGATCTGCTCCTCAATTGTAAATCCTAGATTTTCTCCTTGAAGCCCTTCATGACTTTGCCAATATTCAATAATTGTTCTTCCATAGTGGCCTCTATGACAAGGGGGAACTTCTAGCACTTCCTTGTATAAATTCTAGACAACGGCTTGTGTCTTTTGTACCATGGCTTCAACTTCCTCCTTTTCATGTAGTGATTTGGTGGCCCTATTCTCCACGCCCTCTTTATTATTCAGAACTTCCTCCATTTAGCCTTCAATATCCTTATTTTATTGAAGGGCCATATTGTATGGTTCCTGCACTTGGGCTCTTTTGTCCCTCATTTTTTCCAAGTCTCGGTGCGTTGCATCTCCTCTATGTTGTATTTCTTGCACCAATTATGCTTATAAGTCCTCTGCTCTTTGGATGGGTAGCCTTGATACGATGATATTAAGTTGGCCCAACACCTTTATTTTCTCTTGCAATTTTCCCACTGGCAAATCTAGCGCAACTGCCTCAATCTGTATGATTTGATGTTCTCATGTGAGTTGTGTTAGGGATGTCCACACTTTGTCTACTTTGGTCCTTGGTGTTGTGGATGGTCCTTCCCCTGACCTGTGTTCTTTCATGAGGCCTGTTGTTTCTAGGAGTTTTTGAAGTATGCCCAATTGATCCTTCACCTTCTTGTGTTGGTCCTCATGCTTGTTTGCAACTTCCTCCAAGAGTTCCTATGTGGAATATCGGATTTGGTACCCAATCCTATCCATATCATCATTGGTTAAGATATAAAACGAGGTCTATCGCTGCGCCTTAGATTTCTTCTGCATGCCTCATGTCTATTCTAGCCCCTTATCTTTTATTTTGAGTCCTACTTCAGGGACTGTAGATTGGCCAAGATGATTTCTTGCGTCATTTGTTTCATCGTATTCTTCCTCACTTTTGTCTTGGTCTTCATCCTCTTATTATCCGGATTTATTAGCAGAACGAAATGAAAAAAAAGAATTATGATATTAACATAGAGGCACAATGAATAATAACAAAGATACAGTAAAACTTGACTCATATTAAACAAGAAATATGCTGAAACTATAAAATGCAGACTGAAATCAAGCTTGCTAGAATGGTGAAAGCTTATCTCTGAGAAGAGATGTGACTGATACACTCATTCGCAAGAACATGAATAAAATGAGACTCTGAAGGAATTTTTACAATAAAAATCAATTCCAAAACCCTATACATCCAAAAACCTAACCCTAGGAGATGAAGAGCTAAAAGTCATGTGGGCCCCGTTGGGGTAAGTTAGTACATCAACTTCTCAAGGTCGTAACTTTTGCATACGATCTCCATTTAGGGTGCACGATAGCTCGTTGGAAAGGTATCGACGAGGATAGTCATTTTGGGCGATCAATCAAATCCGTTTCTCTTCATTGAGATTCCCAATCGTGAAAAAATGACATTTAGGCCCTTAAAATGGCCCCGAAAGTTTGGGACTCGAAAAACTACTAAAAATAGTAAATTGCCAAAAGATTTTTTTGAGCTAGTTGGAATAGGTGGGTGGCCACCAAGATCCTCCTGGATCAATAAATCCCCCTTAGGAAGAAATGTTACCCATTACATTGAGTTCCCCCATCAGATGAGGAAATTTCTGCTGAATTTGGCCCCATGTGAGCTACTTGCCTTGGTGCAGGAGCTGCCCTACTTTGACAACCCGATAAAGTTGGATCCTTTGTTGGCAAGTGCCCTTGACCTGTGTGTCCACGATATGATCAGTGGATTCATGTTCCATGTAGTCAGGGATGAGATCGATTGGTGTCAAATGTTCTGTTATCTCCAATGTGTCCAACAATGGTGGAAAATAGGATCGAATGAGGTCCACATTGAATATTGGGTGCAAGCCAAGGAAGGGGGCAATGTTGAGATAAAAATAATTGTCACCACCATCCTTGGTGATGGTGTAAGGTCCATAACAGAGTGGACAAAGATTCTGATGAGTCCATGTAAGGCATTATTTTTGCAAGTGCAACCAAACTTTGTCCCCCACTTGAAACTAGTCTGGCACCCAATGTTGATCATGGTGTTACTTGTACTTGGCATTGGACTTTTATAAAATATCTTGAACCTGTTGGCGGATTTGTTGGATCCACTCAATGAACCAAGTGTATTTTTCAGCTTCAGTTGGAGCATGTCACGAGTCTTCCTGGGTGGCCGCAAGGGGTAGTGCAACATCCATGGGACCCAATGGTTGAAATCCCAACCCCACCTGAAAGGCGTTGTGGTCGGTTAAGCTATGTATGGATCTATTGTAGTTGTTCTGAACATATGGAAGACTCTCATCCCATCTATGGGGTTTCTTGGAATTGTACATGAAAAATATGTGCACGATCATTCGGTCGACAACTTCAGTTTGGCCATTCGTCTAGGGGTGGATGGTAGTGGATTTGGTGAGCTTGGTGTCCAGCAGTGACCAAAGGCTCGACCAGAATATGTTGAGGAATCATTTGTCCTGATATGAGATAATGGTTTGTGGGATCCCAAAGTGTACCCACACTCATTCAAAGAAGAGCTTAGCATTGGCCTCTACTGTGATGCTCTTTTGTAGGCGACCATAATCGCCATCTTGGAAAAGTGATCAACAACCACAAAAACACAGTCATTTCTCCGCTTGGTGGATGAAAGGCCTGACATGTAGTCCATTGAGATGGATTCCCAAGGCTTATCAGGAGTAGGAAGAGGAGTGTACAGGCCTCATTTATTAGTGGTTGGTTTGGCAATAGAGAAGGTGGTGCAAGACCTATATACTTACTGACATCATGTCGAAGTTTCGACCATTACAAATGTCATTGCAGTACTACCACTGTCTTTTCCATGCCGAAGTGTCCTACCACCTGACTATAGTGGGATTTGCAAATCAACTTTGCTCTCTCACTTGATGGAACGTAAATATGGCCCAGATGGCATAGCAGCCCATCCAGAAGATGGAAATTAGTGACATATGTGTTTGTGCCCAACATCTTGTAGGTGTTGGCGAAGTCAGGATATGTCTCATAGAGGTGGGTCCATCTAGAGGTCTCATGGCCGCAAGAGTCTAGCACCATGGTGAGTGTAACAACTTGAGGTCGGCTGAGGTAATCAATGACTCAGTTGGTACTTCCTGATTTATACTTGATGCTGAGGTGGAACTGCTGCAAATATGTGGACCACTTCTGATGGAGGTCATTCTGCAATTTTCCTTGTATATTCATGAACTGCATCGACTTATGATAAGTGTGGATGATTGTTGTTGTGAGTGGGATTTCCCTCTACGGACTATCACTTAGGGTTTTATCATGCATGCAAAAAAGACCTAAAGATTCCTACTTTCTACCATCATCTCGGACCTAATCCCCATTATTCTCAAGCAAATACGTAGTTAAGAAGATCAAGTGAGCATATATTATTTTGGGTGTTTGATATCAATCCTTCTTCATGCTTGGTCACTCTTTGACTGCAACTCTCCTCCCAAGGTTGACCTGCATTCACACAAGACAAACAAAGAACTCCACATGCATTTGATCTACAAATTAATGGGTTATAGATTTAATCAACATGTATGTAATAAACCATGAAAACCTCATATGGTGGGATGGGAAAAGTACTTCTTTATTATTAACTTCACTAAATCAACTTACAATTATGAAGCTAGCCACTACTCCATGAACCTAGTCCTGGGCTCCTCTTCAACTATCCTCCAACTTCTTTGCTCTATACTTCTCTTTGCATAAGGATGGCTAAAGGTCGGGACAAAGAGAATGTGCAATCGGGTATAGTTTCTTTACTATGATTCTCCTCTTCCAAATGGGACCCCTAACCCTTCTTTTATAGGCTAGAAGAAGCTAGTTATTTGGTCGAATTTCTGTCCATGCATGGCTGAAAGGTTTAGTTAACTTACCCAAAGTAGTGTGTTCCGTCAGCAAATTTCTTTTTTTCATGCTTTTGTAGGTACATGCGGGTTGTCTTGGGTCAACTAGCGTGTACACACATGCAGTAATGTAGCAGGGCACGTGGGCCTTTATAAAAGGGGTTTTTAAGAAGAGTTGTTTAGCAGTGTTTTGGAAAAGAAGGAATCTGAGATGGCCTGATGCCAAGTAAGCATGTCTGGTGCAAATTAGGGTTATAACAGATGCCCCCTAATGTGTGAGGTTAGAAGAGCACCTGATGGCCGAAATACATTAACAATCTTCACGGATGTGCCGAACAAGTGAGCACAGGGACCAGAAATCGGGAGGTGTCATCTGCAAAATAATAATTGTCTCACCGAGGCGGGCATACCTATGCTTGGGATAAAATAAAATCATGGCTACCAATCAAATACACTGTAGATCCATGTCATATAACTATAAAGTGTAGCCGTGAGAAATACATAGCGGAGTTACATCTAGAAATCAAAAAGATATATGTGTAGAGTATCCATCTTCTTAGAAGTTGATAAGGCATGATGGTTGGAGATGAGGTCTTCAGAGCTCAAGAAACAACTTCAAAATCTTCAAAACTTGGGTAGGAGTGTAATATGAGTGTACAACTTCACTACCCAGAGGTCTTCGACGGCTCGTCAGTCATGGACTAGAGAATCTTGATGATCAGACTGAAGGCTTCATTACTTTCGAACAAAGACTTGATTGGACGTTCAGGATGGTCGGGTATGAGGGCAAGAGACAAACTGCAGAGGGGCTGACTTAGGCTTGGTAAAAACTTCCCTTGGACAATAGCATGAAAAATGATGAGACTCGGGCAACATGGCATTAACATAAGTTTACGAGGCAGGAGGCAATGCAAACTCTCCATATGTTTGGAAGAATAACCAAACGGAGGATGACACAGCTCTATGTAGCGAGAACAGCTTCCTAAGGTCATATCAAATCCTAGATTTTGACGAACAAACGGACAAATGTGCTTTATCCAAGGGTGACACATTATGCTGCCAATAAAGAAAATACTTTTCCCTTCCTCTTGTTGGGGTATATTTGATTTTTTTGTCTTTTTCAATAATTTTGGAAAAAGAATAAAAGAATGTTACGTTACAAAGGAGGAACGAGTGTTGCAAACATACAAGTTCAAGGTGCAGGGACAACACTGATGTTCAAAGGACACTTAGGAAAAATCCTCCAAGGGAAAAATGTGTCAAGACGCAGAGGCAAAGTGCTACAGGGCTTGCGTATAAGGCATGCTTTAGATGGTTTAGTTGAGAGCAACATGGAGTCGGCATTAGGCCAAAGATGCGGGTATGCAAATGCGATTAATAAAACTCACAATGGTAACATCCTTCGATGTGAGTTTAATGAGCCCAGAGAAGGTAAGCTCGGCAGTTTTTCATATTTAGAGAGTCTGAAAAAACGTAAAAGGAGACTCTACTAGGGTACCTTTTTCGAAGGTAATCTAATCGGTTCGAAAAAGAGGTAAACCAGCATCGACAAGACATCTATTCAAATCCATTTTAACGAGTGTGATACAAACAAGATCACTCGGCCATTTTTTCATTTTTAAAGAGTCTAAAAAAAGCTTAACTNCGGCGATCTTTTCAATTTTAGGGAGTCTGAAAAGAGCTTAACTATGGACTCCATGGGGGTTCCTTTTTGTACATTTAGTCCCTCAGGCCCGAAAAAGGGTTTAAATGATACATGAGAGTAGTCTTCTAGAGAACTGAAGTTCCTTAGAGTATACCTTTGTTCGTACAGTTGACCGTCCAGACTGAAAAAGGGGTAAACTACCGCCGGACAGACGTGACTTCAAATTTCAGTTTAACGAGCGTGAAAGGCCACAAGATCGCTCATCAATCTTTTCATTTTTAGAGGGTCTGAAAAGGGCTTAAAAGGAGACTCGTTATTTTTANCAGACGTGACTTCAAATTTCATTTTAACGAGTGTGAAAAGCCACAAGATCGCTCAGCAATCTTTTCATGTTTAGAGGGTCTAAAAAGGGCTTAAAATAAGAGTCGTTATGTTTTTTGGGAGTCCCGAGGGTGAGGTCAAGAGTGAAAAAGAATCATGCAAATGAGGCTCAAACTCGTAATCAGGAAAAACAAAAAGGACTCCCGAGTCTACATTCATTAGTGACAGCATGGACACCATAACGCAACCAGGATCTACCTAGGGCATCCATGTTCCGGTAAGATCTACCACCAAATCACGACACTTCTAAAGCAACAATGATGGTTCTGTGTCTCAACCTAATGGGATCAATCCTATGGAAAATGGATAAAGACAACGAGATACAAAAGTTAGGGTGGAAACCTAACCTACATGCTCAAGTTGATCATCTGAGGTTTTTCCCATGGACCATCAAAAGTGACCCAAAACTCCAAAAACAATGTCTTGATACCTGATCATACCCTTCCAACACAACTCTTGAATCACTCTAAATGGTTTTCAGTTTAAAGAAAATGATAAGGGGGGCCAAAAAAATGACAAAAAGGGGCCAAAAAGTCTATAAATAGAAGTTGGCAACTCATTTTCACCATTGTTGATTTGGAAATTGACTCTGGAGCAAAAAAAAAACCTTTGTTAAAAGTGGTGATTCTGGGAGCTACAGTGGACGAAACGACCATCCGTCTGGACCAAGTAAGTATAAACTCTCTCCTCTTGCAATTTAAATATTTATTTATGCTTTTGGTTTCAAGTTTTGGGGAGGCAACGACCTTCAAAAGGTCGGCCCTAGGTACACGTGGGTTGTCTTATGGCAGGTCGCGTGTACACTTGGGCAAAGGAAAAATTGCATGCGTGTACACGCGACTGTCATCATTATAGCCCACGTGAACCCCTTTATTTAATGAAAAATTTTAAAAAAACAAGGGTTAACCCTCCTGAACTTGGTGTTTTGCAGGATGTATGTTCACTGGAGGGAAAGAGAGCATGAGGACATTAGTGAGTTGGTCAGGGAAGACCCCAATGTTGTTATTTCCTTAATGCAATGTGGGTTTCTCAAGTTCCTCCTATGTCCTTTTATGCGGGAACAACCTAGGCTACTGAATGCCTTGGTTGATTATTGGAATCCCGACACAGAGGCCTTTATGTTAGAGGGGCAGTCACTGGTGCCCACTACAGAGGACATATATTTTTTGACTGGCCTCTCCAGGAGAGGGGAACCAGTCAATTTCCAAACATTTCCTTCGGGGCCTCATAACATATCGGAATTGATAGGACTTTATTGTGAGGCTGGTACAGACCGATCAAGCTCACAGGTGCCCATAAGCAAGATCACGGACTTATCACTGCAGGTGATTATGTTGCGTATTGGGCAGATGATTGGTTCTGCAGCTCTACATCAGGTGTCCCATACACAGATGAACTATGCGGTCCAGTGCTTAAATGCATAGATATTTGACTAGAGCACTACATTGCTAGATTGTATGAAGAGGCATCTGACAGATTGTCGGTCGCGGACGCAGAGGAACTTCGAGTTTGGGACGATTCTATGCTCTTTCTTCTTTGAAAGAGTTTCAAGTTTGAGTCCTCGAGTGGTGGTACAAGGACATCAGGCCTCTCTTCCTGTGGTTTGCAGATGGGCAGTGTTACTACCACAATAGGGTGGTGGAAGGACCAATGAGTCCTTTGATGATGATTTATTTTCTTGTTTGTTGTTGCGCCTCTTCCGTCACCTTAGTGAGAAAAAAAGAGGTGCTTGCAAGCTCATTTGGGTCTGCTGAGCAGGACAGCTGCAAGGAAAAGAGTTAGAGAAAGAAATAGAAAACAACAACTAAGAATTAAACTAAGAAATGCAATAACAACTAAATTCATCAACATAGGGACATAGAGACAAAAAGAACAATGAGACCCATGTCACCAATGATAAGGCTGATATTAGTGAAAGAATACACCAAGAAGCAAGGGGACTATGAGTCCCTTCTTCCTCCAAGGGAGGGCTCTTGGACCCCCACAAGCAAGCTCTTCTTACAAAAAATAAAATGGAAAATGATGAAAGAACTCTTTGCTAATCCACTCAAGGGGTGAGATGGATTGCCCAATGCACTGGTGCAAATATACTCTTGGCAAGGATGGATTCCTCAAGAGAATAATGGCAGCATAACTTTGCTTTGAATTCCTTCAAAAATGAAGTGTATCCATGGCCTTTTTATAGCATTCCTTTGAGCTATTGTTCAACTAGCTTGTAGTGTGAAAAGAGGCTAATTAGGGCATTTCTAGGTCTTTGACCATCCATCCAGTCGAATCCAATCCAGATTTGAGTGTCAAATCGGCTTGGGAGCTGAACCATAAGTGGGTGGGAGGCCGATCACTCTCATAAATGCGTCGTTTCTCAGGTGCGTGGATTTTTGCGATAACAGTCGCGCATCGTGTGCATGTGCATGATTTCTGCGTTCCTATTCCGCGCATGTGCGCACGCGCCCAGTGTCTTCATAGTTCCCTTCCATTTTTCACTACTTTGTATAATTTTTTGACCCTTTATGAATGCTTTGGTGTTAATTCAGGTCCATGGATGACTTCATCAGTGTTTGACGATGCTGAGTTCTTGTAACCATGTGCGGACGAAATTTCAGTGATAACAGATGCCCCCTGATGGATGAGGTTAGGAGCATATGTATAGTCAAAATCCATCAATGTTTCTTCTACTGAGAGTGTTGTTGTAAGAGAGAGAAATAGTAGGATCGTCCAGAGAGATCCGTTGGAGAGAAAAAGGAACCGGTAGAACCCAACCTTCCATGAGGTGTGTGAAAAAGAAAACTGTGTACAAACAAGGCGGGCATGCCCCAAGCTCGTGTCATGTAACTCGAAAAAGAGGAATGAAGTGTTGGTGTAGACAATTGCAGCGCCCTCGGGGGCGGTCGTGAGAAAGTCAGAAGACAATTCTGCAGATGAACATACTTTGAATAGTAGGTAGTGATCACAGTAATAAGTATCACC
>SNQJ01S0037082.1:60966-73342 GCA_010110895.2 Picea sitchensis | reverse complement strand
TACCCCCCCTCTCTATATTGCCATTGCAAGGGAATTCGAGGCATGGAATGGAATGGAAAGGAAAGGAAAGGAATTTAAAGGCATGGCATATCATGGCAAGGAAAAACATGGCATGGCATGGGAAGGAAAGCAATGACATGGCATGGGAAGGAAATATATGACAGAGAAAGTCATGGCATGGCATGTGATACATGAGAATCGTTAGCAATGTTCATCAAGGCGAGTGGATCACAACTCAACATCAATCACACGTTTAAAAATGTTTTGGGATCCAAAAAGGAGATCATGTCATTTCTGTTTTGAAAGCATTGTAATTAAGAGATTTTAATGTTTTGAGGCAAGAAACATTTTAGGAGATCGCAAGAAGTTTTAATTATCTTAATTAGTTGAGGGATTGTACAAATATTGATCATCGACTTGTATCTGGGTTGTAAATACCATTTATTTTAATAAGGATTAGTAGGAGAGAGTTGTAATTGTGATATGATAGCACTAGAGTAATCAGTAGGAAGGCTCGAGCAACCCCTTCGTGTATAAATATATGTAATCTATGCCCACATGAGGCTGCTGAAGGTTATTGTAATTTGTTGTTGAAGAGAATTGTATTTTGTTGCTGAGAATATTGTATTTTCTACTGAAAGTTGTTGAAGAGCTGCAGGAACTCTTTGTAAGAATGCTTTGCTAAAGGACTATAATAGAGGAAGATTTCTTTCAGATTTCGAAGTTCATACATGTTTTCCTTTGAGTAATTGGGTAATGTTGTGTTATTTGTTTTATGTGTTTTATCTCTTGTGTGTGCATTTCATGGTTAATTCAATGAACCTGTAGTGTTATGTAAGTTTCAATTTTTTCTCTTATGAAGCACTGGTGTAAGGAGTGCACAAAAGCCATGCAAGGAGTGTGAAGTCATAGTCATTTTTAGACTTAGAAGCTCATAATCAATAGCAAGAAATTGTGCGGAGTGAGTTAAAGGAGTGCACATATACCCGTTTTAATATAGGATATCGAGAATACCCTTGAAAGGTGTGCATAGGGCCAACACTTAGTCAAGTGTTGAAGAGTCTCGAAGAAGGCAAACACAAAGAGTGTGTGGAAATATTTTCTAGAAATATTCAAGTGTCAAGTTTTCAAAGGAGCACAAGGTGTGCATAGAAAACCCAAATCATTTGAGTGTTAAATCTCAGAAGAAATAGTGACCAAAATATTTGAAGGGAAGAACCCTTTCATTTTTGAGGTCAAGTGGACGGGATCCACTCGAGGAGGAGAAGATATTTCCTAGGCATCAGATATGGGAAAGTAGTGTGGTTGTTAACCCCTGAAGTCCTTCGGAATTCACGTATTCAGAGGTTTCTGTGTGGTTTGTGCAAAGGAAGAAAGTTTCCCAAAGTCCTGGGAACTGGAGAAGATCTAGACTGTTCGATTATCGGGACACGTGTCCATGGATCCAGAGTAGTTCGAAAGTTCGACTATCCAGAAGAGTTGGAGTGTGATTGTGGAAGTGTGCAAGCTTCCTGAAGTTTCAAATCCTAGAATGAGTCATAACCGTTAGCGGGAAGAGACACATGTCATTAGATATCAGAGTTCAGAGATTTGGTACCCTAGAGGAACGAAGGTGTAAGTCTGTTTGGGTTGAGAATTCCTGAAGGCCATAGTATATCCCAACCATCCATTCACGAGGATAGGTGGACTGTTGATCACACCCTTCGCGAGATCACCAGTTTGACACTTTGAAGGATATGATGTGTTGTGTTTTGGAAGGTTCCAAAGCCTGAAGCATGGAGAACAGATCCACTGTTGATTTGAGCCAAGCACCATCTGTCCGATCTATCTATTCAAGGTTTTCAAATTTATGGTAGTTACATATTGGAGCGGGTGAATCTCCCGAAGTACAGGGGCCTGAAAATTTTGTAAGTCATATATCTTGACATACGTTGAGGACTGTCGATCCTTCCTTCTGTTTGACCGTCCGGTAGTTCGACATTTGGGAGGAACCTCATGTATTGTTCTCAGAATTCTCGAAGCCTGGAATCCCGAAGTTTCGTATTCCACACCATTAAAGGGTATCAACCCACAGACTTGGGCCAAGGTCACGTGAATTTCTCCATGTGGATAAATAGACCCTCTTGAACTTGAATTTGCGCACAGAGTAAGGGGAGAAAGCCCGTGGCATAATAATTTGAGGGCTCAACAGGAGGTCTTGCAAGCCCCCGGAGGTCTTGCAAGCCCCCGGAGGTGGTGGGGGTTTGTGTCAGCATGGCAAGGCATCAGATGTCATGGAAATTCATGGCAATGAAAGGAAAGGTATGGCATGGAATGGCATGGTATGACAAGGCATGGCATGGAAAGGAAAGGAAATGCATGACAAGGAAAGGTAAGAAATTTCATGGAAAGGAAAGAAAAGGCATGGGAAGGAAAGGAAATGCAAGGCATGCCATGGCATGACATGGAAATTCAAGGAATGGCATGGTAAGGCATGGAAATTTAAGGAAAGGAAAGGCATGGAATGGAAAGGAAAGGAATGACATGCAATGGCATGGAATGGAAAGGAAAGGCATGTCAAGGCATGGAATGACAAGGAAAGTCACGGCATGGAAAGGAAAAAAAATTTCATTGCATGGAAAGTAATTTTGTTATATAAAGTTAAGTCATATTTGTCTAGAAAAAATGTTTTTTATTTATCAGGATGAGAAATGTTCCTTTTTTGTGATTCTTGTTTCATTGCAATCCACTTTTTCATTTGAAATTTTCCTTGAATATTGTTATGGAAAAATATGTTTATTGTTGTATAGGTTAAAATGGTAAGCTACATGGAAATACATGCAAGGAGGGATTATTCTATTTTAAATAATAGTGGTGTTCTAAGGATTTGTAAATGTAACAACCTATATTATTGCCTTAGAAGATTAGAAATTTGATTTTTACTTATGTTAGTGATTCATTGCTTAGTATTTTTTGGGTTTAGTTAGAATCATATAGACATTTGATATGTACACATCTAGATCTATTTAGGTGTTGCAGGATATTGTTTTTGTTGTTATATGTTTATGATGATGATATTAATATGATTTGTTTAAACATAGAAATTGAAATGTGGAACTTTGGTATATGGATACTAGTTCAAAATTATGTTGTGAATGTATAATAGATCAAATACATCGTGCAAATAAACACACATTTCTTAATTGAACATTAATAAAGATAAGGATTCTCATATGAAATTTTTAATGGATATGCATGGATATGAGCTATGCAATATCCAAATGACTATAGTGTTGAGGTGACAAAGGCATGACATGGTATGGAAAGTCAAGGATAGGGATGGAAATTAAAGGCATGGCATGACATGGTATGGTAAGGAAAGGAATAGCATGGAAAGGAAAGGAAATGCATGGCAAGGTATGGCATGGGAAGGAAACACATTCCATGGAATTGCATGGTAAGGAATGTAATGGAATAGAAAGGCATGACTTGGAAAGGAAAGGAATGACATGGAAAGGAAAGGAAAGACAAGGCATGGCATGGTATGGAATGACATGTTAAGGCAATGCATGGAATGGCATGGAATGACAAGGAAATGAATGGTATTGAAAGGCAAGGTAAGACATGGTATGGAAAGGAAAGACATTGGATGGCATGGCATAGCAATGCAAGGCAATGCAAGGAATGGAATGGCATGACATGGTAAGGGAAGGCATGTCATGGCATGCCAAGGAAATGAATGACATGGAAAGGCATAGAGAGTGATGGCATGAGAAGGAAAGGCATGGCAAGGAAAGACATGCCATCACATGGAATGAAAAGTGAAGACAAGGCATGACATGGCATGTCATAGAAAGGCGTGGAAAGGAAAGGCATGCCATGGCATGAAATGGAAAGTGAAGGAAAGGAAAGGCATGAAATGGTAAGGAAAGGTATGGTATGGCATGGCATGGAATGGAAAGTCAAGGCATGGCATGGAAAGGAAAGGAAAGGCATGGCATGGCATGTCATGGAAAGGAATGAAAAGGAAAGGAATTGCATGGGAAAACAATGAATGACATGGGAAGGCAAGGCATGGAGTGGAAATGAAAGGAAATAAATGGAATGCAAAGGTAAATCATGACATGGCATGGAATAAAATCACAAGGAAATACATGGCATGGCATGGAAACAGAAGGAAACACATGACAAGACATGGCATGGAAAGGAAATGCATGGAAAGGCATGGCATGGAAAGGCAAGGAATTGCATGGCATGGCATGGAAAGGCAAGGAATTGCATGGCATGGCATGGAAAGGAATCGAAAGGTAAGGCAAGGAAAGGAATGGCATGGAAAGGAATGAAAAGAAATGTATTGTCAAGGCATATCATGGTAAGGAAAGGAATGGAAATGAAAGACATGACATGACATGGAAAGTGAAGGTGAGGAAAGGCATAGCATGCCGTGGCAAGGCAAGGCATGATATGACAGGACATGACATGGAAATTCAAGGAAAGGCATGGTATGGAATGAGATGGTAAGGAAAGGGAAGATAAGGTAAGGCAAGGAAAGGCAAGGCAAGGTAATGGAACAAAAGACAAGGATATCCAAGCAAGGAAAGAAAAGACAAGGTGTTGGAGCAGGAAATTTTGGGAGTTAAGTGTAGTTAGTGAGGCAGAATGGAAAAAAGGAAACATCGCATGCTAGGAAGTAAGGAAAAGTAGCACAACAAAGGGAAAAGGAAGTAGTGCACTAGGAAAGAGGGAAGACTAACACAAAGTCAAAGAAAGAAAGAGTTGGATTGAAGACCAACTGCGTGGAAGGCAGTTAGAAAGTTTATAAAGTGAGTCCACTTAGGATTGGGGTTTTTGAGTCATAATGTAAGGGTTTTTACCTATTTTGTACTATAAATAAAGGATGTATGAGGTATCTAGAGGTGTCTTTCAACTTGTGTGAATAAATAATTTTGGAATAACTTTTTGAGTCTTAAGTCACAGTACTAGGTTTTGGCTAAAAGTTGTGGAGCTCGACTTGTATTAGTGTTGGAGAATCATGAAGCATAAATGAGGGTCAGGTTCCAAGATGTGGATATTGGTGCGATAGTAGTCAACCTCACCAATATTAAAACCATGATTTAATGTGCACAACTCCCTTTTGATTAAGAATAAATAAGAAGAAAAAGATATGTGTGGACATAGCCCAGGGGGGTGAACCATAGTAAAATCATGTGTTGCAATATGTATGAATTCTTTTTGTTGTTTCTTCAATTATGAATGACTGATGAATGGTTAGATGAATGCATATGTTCGGTTTTAATTATAATGCGCACTGAATAATTATGCATTTTAGATTTCATTAAGTGGATAAAATACTAGATATGATTAATATTATGGTAGAATGCATGTTAAAGTAAAAGCAGAAGTAAAAAAAATTTGTCAATCATTTCCATGTTTGCAGACATCTGTGTCATCTAGTCACCCATAAGCCATCTTAGGTGACACTGCATTGTGCACTAGGTTGATGGTGTAGATTTCTGGTTTACCAAAAGGGTCGATGGTGAAAAGGGTTTTGTTGGAAAACTAAGGTAGAACCCAACTCATCCCATACATACAACAAAAGGTTTTGTTACTGGTTTGAACTCATAAGAACAACTTGGAAGGGATTTGATGAAGAAGAATGCAATGGTAAAAAGGGATTTTGAGGCCATGGAATTCTATGCATCAAGAGATTTAAATATGGTTAGAGAAAAAGCCGCTAGAGTTTGTGTAGAAAGATAATAAGGGTTCCAAGTATACACCACGCCACTACCTGCAGAGGTATGTGTTTATTGATTTTCTTGAAGCATATTTTTGTTATTTTTCAGAGTTATTACATGAGTGGGTATTGAGGTTGAAGAACACCCATCCAACTAATTGGATTAGGCTAGTAGACTGTACTACTGAAAATATTGTGTGATTAGAAAGGGTTAATAATAAATTCGCAGCGCAGAAGATTTATGGTTAGACAATATTACTGCACAATTTATTACTGAATTTGTAGTAGACATATCAAAGTCATATAATGCTGCAGAGAAGGATTTTTGGAAGGGACCCAGAGGGAGGTACATTAGGTCTCTTTACACGTTGATTAAGATCTTATTGCATGATAAATGTGTGATGACCATGGAATCAAACAACTGTATGACTTTGCACGCATGGGGGAGATGGGGGAAGCACTAAGGAAGATATGATATATGGAGAAGGATTTGGAAGAAGGAATCAATGGACCCCATCATGATGGATGATGAAAAAACTAGGGAAACCATAAGGAAAGAAGGAAGGACACACAACGGATGACCTTACAAGTATAATATGAATAGAAAGAAGAGGGTAGTAGCCCGGGAAGAGGGCTTGGAAAATGATGAGGAAGAGGTAGAGAATATTTGTGCCACATGACAGATTGAGGATATATTTAGTGCCACATATGAGAGGAAAACCAAATGTCATGGGTCCGACGCAGAAGAAGGCTCTCCATTCCAGATCCAAATTAGTGTGGAACCCACAACCCCATGTGAGACTAGGACATTAGAAGAAGAAAAACTGGTTAACCATCAAGTGATTAGTGGTATAATAATTTTTATAAGACATCAGAGGAACCAGGAAAGAATTTGTTTATTTGTGAAAAGATATGGGAAACTAAACAGATTATATATGAAGATACAAAGGTTTCACAATTGGTAATCACATTCAGAGACCAGACATTAGAGTGGTACATGGGTCTCGCACAAAATAATCCAACAGAAGCACCTACAACTGTAGAAGAAGTAACGAGAAAATTAATCAATGAATTTCAGAAACCAAGTTCAAAGGATCCTTTCATGACTGAAATGATAGATATAAAGAAGAAACTAGGAGAATCAGTCTGGGAGGTGGAAAAAAATTTCAAAACATTAAAAGGTAATCTAAAGTACCCTATTACATATATGAAACATAGACATTTGTTTTTTAACTCTCTGTTGCCACACCTGAAGTATCCTTTAAGACAACAAAATTTCCAAAGTCAGGGCGAGGCCCTGTAAGCATCCTTACATCTAGAGGAAAACCAATACAAGTAGACAGATCCATTTGTTGAAGAGCTGAGGAAAGATATGAATAACTTAACATTTCAGTTGAATAAGAATAAAGGTAAGGAGAAAAAATAAGATGTTTGGTGTACACTATGAAAGAAAGAAGGTCATCACAATAATGAGTGCCCATTCTTTGTGCAGTATATAGGAGTAGGTATTCCAAATAATTTATATTCAGGAGGACCATGGTGTGAGATACTCATAACACATGGGAATGGTCCCTATCATTGTCCCATGATGTAGAAGTATCAGATAATACTTAAGAGCACATTTTGTAATTTTTGCAAGTCAGTTGGAAATGAAGACAAGAACTGCAGAACCTTGGAGATAATGAAGGAGAGGAAATTAGATGCATATAGGGTACATTCTTATTTAATGATAGCACAACCTATGCAATAGCCACAATATAACAACATGCAACAATCATAGTATAATACTACACAACAATTTCATCCACAACCGTAGTACAACAATGCACAATAGTTTGGAGCACCACCATAGTATAACAATGCACAACAATGTGCAACACCACCACAGTACAATAATAGATAGCCACAATATAATCAGGGACCATAGTATAATACACTGCATGGAGATAATCAAGGAACCATAGGAGGCTTCAGTGGATGAGGACATGTATGAAGAGGCTTTGGAGGAGGTGGAGGACCAGTAGTTTGTCATAACTATAAGAAACTGAGGAACTATTCCAAATACTTCCCACAACCACCTATGACATGTATGTATTGTCGTGCAACAGACCATGAAATAGAAGATTGTCTGACACTTTTAGTGAATATAAAGGACAAAAGGAACCAAAACAATTAGAATGTACAATGGTTTTTTCTGGAAAATAGATAAGAGGATGGGAAGAAGATCAACATAGTTACTAGAGGTGGAGCCAAGACATGAGACGATGTAGAAAATAAGGATTAGGATTAGTACCAGTGGGTCAAGAAGAATACAACACCTGAACAAAAATTTGATGTGTGCAAAGAGAAAGAGATATACAAATAGGCTAGGTAGGATATTCTGAAAGAAAATATTGTGTCTATGTAAGGAACAAAAGAAGTAGATGAGATATGAGTTGTTACAGAATAATCCCCTGCAAACAAGTGGATATTCCCTTGGATTAATGACCCCTAAACCACGTTAGAAAGATACAAATGGACACTAACATCCATATGAATATTGTTTAACTAGCTAGAAAGAGAGAGAAGGAGAGAAGGTGAGTATACCTAGTTCCGTAGTTTGTTCTCACTGCTCCAATTTGAGCTTGATCTCCAAACTATTTCACACAACTTGATACTTTCAATACAATGGACAACAAAGAGAAAAAAAGAAAATCCCACTCTACCATATTAGATTAAACAAATTCATCTATAGTAGACAATAATATGTAGAAATACATAAGATTAAAGGGAATAGGACAAGTATATTAAAATCAGAACCCAAAGAGAATACTTACAAACATGGATGATGATGCAACATTCCTCCAATTTCCCCTCGTCCAACCATTGCACGATGCTCCCAAGATCATAAGTTTGATATTTGTTGGGTAAAATATATGCACTATTAATCCCAACATTAAATTGTCAACCAGGGATTCGTAGACTTAGAGGTGCATACACATGAAATGAACGATTGGAGGCTATTATAACCTAATCTAAGGTTGAAAAACACACTTCAATGCAATAAATGAAACAAGAAACCAGAAAATGAATTCATTTGATAGGAAGGAAACTAGCACCTTAGGTTGAAACCCTTTACGAGAAAGCCATGTCTCACAAGTTAGGCCTTTAATCTTCCTTTGGTGATTGAAGCTATGGGAAATTGAAGTGCAGGAATACAAAGTGCAATAGATGAAACCAAGAAAAGAAAAAACGAAAATTAAAACAAACTAGCTAAAAGGAAAAACAAATAAATACGAATCTAAATTCAAACTACACAAATGAAATGTCCTCAAAAAGTTATACCTAAGAAAGTGAGAGGGGAAAGTGATGAAATTGAAATAAGGAAACATGTGAAGTGAGAGAAAGATGAAGAGAAGATGTAAAGGAAATTTATTTTAAACTTTGTCCAAACCTGTCTGTTCTATTAAGCTTATATACAACAATGCATGTAAAGAGACATATTGTATCAAATCCATGAGGATGTGACATAAATAAAGAATATGATCACAGTCTGAATGGAAGACCGTGAGAATGAAAGTTTACTTCTTTGATACATAAAATGAAAGGTTTTATTTTATTTTATGTTTGTGTGCAGGTGAAAATGATCATGCATCGTAGGAAAAGAAGGTGATCTATGTGAAGTCCTAGAATGCATGAAGTGTTGGAATGGGACTGCTTGCAAATATGAAAATAGTGTATTGTGCAAAGTAAAGAATGATGCAGAATCATGAAGAGAGAATGTAGAAAATAATGAGACAGTCTGAGTGCATCAATATTAGGGGAAATTGCTGAGTTCAACACAATGAATTAAAAAGAAATCTATAAGAAATGAATTGTGAATTTAAAAATAAATCTCTTTAATCACTAAACAAAAACATAAATTAAACTAATGAAGGAAACGAAAAATCGTTACCATATTTAGGGGAAATTCTCAGTCTAAGTAATGTTTCCCAAATGAGATCAGAACTGAGAGCTTTCTAAAATATTCAACAATCAAATCTTCATTAAATAAATTCCATCCTCTACTTACAAATGGATGCTCAACTCTATTACAATAACCAACTTAAACAATGACAATAAAAATAATAGTTTCCCCCCTTCCCATGCTTTGTGAGCTTATATTTATACATCAATTCCACTGAGAAGAGATAAATCAAATCCCAAACTCAGATTTCAAATTTCATAATTTTTGGAAAAAAATCCCAAATTCTGGGTTTTTCACCAATCTAGGCAGATCCGTGTTAACAATACAAACATAATTCTTAATCCATTTCGAATTTTGAAATTTTTTTCTCGTATTACTCAATTTTCCACCTTCTTGACAAAACCCATATTCTAAATTTTTTAGATTTTATCTCCTCTGCACCAAAACCGAGGTGGAAGTTGGCAATTTCGAATCGTCTGCTAAATTTGGATGTAAAATTAATTTTTTGCTAGAGGTCCACATGTGAAATATGGGATATTTCTGACACATGTGTCAACATTTCAACATTGTTACGGAGAAAACTCATGTTCCCAATTTCCTTCTAGAAGTGCGCCAAATTCCAAGCTACAATATCAAGTACGAGAATAGCTATACTGGTGCATGAATGTTGAACTATAGTAATAGTATGGGAATGATGATCATGAAAATCACGCTTTATCAGACGTCATTAGTAAAACATGATATAATCGTCTTTTAATCATTAAAAACATAGAAAAGACAATGTATTAACCACACTAGATATAATGATGAATGGTGGTGTTTAATTAAGGTTTATGATGTGTATCAACAACGAAATGCGGGTAAAGATGTAATAATGAATGCTTTTGTAGAGAGGAAAACATGGAAAAAGTGGAGCTCAACACACCCCCAAACCAAAGAATTTGCATGTCCTCATGAAAACATGGTGAATTCATGATTGTGTGCTTATGAATTTATGTGACATTGTTTCTTTGTGTAGGTGTTGGTTCTTGTGGAGCGACACTATGGAAACTGATTATACTATCACAGATCGATTTAAAACAGAGAAAAACAATTATCATGAAAATGAAGGACAAGAAAGGGATGGGTTATTAGAGGGTGATAATGAATGATATGAGTTTAGATATTGTGAAATGATGGGGATGATGGCTGTATGAACTTGGACACCTTTATACTCTGTATCCTATATTCATTCTAAGACCAAGATTTACATGTGGTTCTTTGCTTGAATAGGAAACCATGACTTCATACTCTTATTTAGAATCATTCAAATGACTTAGGAATTCTTTATGGTGTACAAGGAGAAGACACTATAGATGTTTCTTTGTTTTTGTATTTGTATACCACATATTTCCTTTTCATTGCTTGGTCTTATGATCAGAGTATAATTTTCATTATGATTGGTGGAGTGAAAATGGAAGGTTTGGTGAGTAGTTGTGATGGTACTTTCTACGTGGTAGTGGAGTGTGGAGTAGGTGATAGTGGTTATGCAACATGTTTTCCAAATTATTAGTAAATTAAAGAGATTTATACATGTTTTACCTCAAGGTAACTGATGCACACTGAAGTGGAAACTATGTAGAACATGATGAAAGATATGTGGAAACATGATGTGTACCAATGAAATTTGAATATGAGGTAGATCAAGGTGGAGAACTATTGAATAGAACGTAAGCTGATGAGAGCTACACAAAATATGATGAGAGTTGAAGAGAACGAAAGCCGATATACTAGATCTAGGAAAAAAAAATTGGCTGAGATGAAATGAAGATGCTGGAGATGCTAGAGATGTTGAAGAGAGACTCTGAATATCTAGAAGGGATCTAGAGATCTCCCCCAAACCCAAGAGTTTGCATGTCCTCATAAAAAATTCTTAAGATTGAGTGGCATGTGGGTATAAGAGAACAATTGCTACCAACTTTTATTGAGACCAATCTGAGAGTTGCTAAGAACATAAATCTGAGAGTTTCCTAATGAATTGTGGGAACAAAGTCCATGATTGCTAAGCCTGAACACACAAAGAGAAAATCATAAGATCATATAATAAACTGATCATAACATGAAGTACATCCAATGTCACATTTTGACAATTTAGATTTAAACAATTTTTGAAGATCACTTATGAATATTCCCCTTCTATGACTGACCGAGATAATTCAAGCATAACCCACAAAAAAAATGTATAATCAACTTTTCCCTTCTATAGAAAATATTTATATTTCCTTGATTAAACAAAATTCATCAAAAGATTAATAGTACTTATGTTCAGAGAGCCTTGTATAAATTAGAGTAGGAATTTTGTTCTTCTCCTTTAGGAAGGAAAATAAAAGAATATTAGCAGTCTCAACAAATGAAAACCCCATAGGAAACCAGTCAACACTTTTTTACTCTGAAAATATTTACAATCATTCAAGTAATAAAGATAAATTTCACAGTTGAGTATATTAAGATTCTAAGATCATGGTCCCACTCTTAAAATAATACAGCTTAGATATAGTATAAATTGGATGATATGGTCTTAACGTCAACTTAGGATTATTCACAAATGACAAATAGATGGATTTTATTTAACCTTTAGTTCAACCATGCATGTTTCTTCTTAATTATTTACACAAATATATCGTTCATACAGACAAATATAGATTAGGCAGATCAAAATTAGAACCCATTGCCAACAA
>SNQJ01S0037082.1:6765-60956 GCA_010110895.2 Picea sitchensis | reverse complement strand
AAAAGATGTTTTTGTTGATTTTATGATTTTATAAACAAGAAATAAAACTTACTGAAATTAAACAATCTAATATACTAATTATAAATCTAACTAAACTTATATCTAAACTAAACTACTAATAAATACACTAAACAAACAAATGGAAAACTGACCTGGAAACACTCCAGATTTGTCCTGTGTATGATAACTTCGAAGCTGGTCGGAGGAAGAAAACTCGCACCGGATGATCCAGAAGCTTCTCGTAAACGATTGCTGCAATGCTCTTTGAGTTGTTTACAGGACAAACAAGGCATAAAAAATCATAACAATTATAAGATTTATAAATCTCTGCAATTAGGTAAACCTGTTATGCAAAAACTTATACTTAATAATTCAATTGATGAAGAAGAGAAATCTGTCATTCAAAAACTGAATCAAGTAATTACTATGTTTTTTAAATACTGGAAGAAATCAGATATGGATTATATTGATTAAATCATATCATTTGCAAGAGACTAACATAGCTAAAGTAGTCATTAACCAAATGCAAATTGATACACATAAACATGAAACAAAATATTGATATCATGAAAAGCTAAAGCTATAGCATAACATCAATTTTTGTCTCAGTCTGTATTAAAATTCCATATCCTTGTTCTCCCCTCAATGAGGATCCTGCTTATTACAAAAATAATAAGTATTTATAAGTTTTTCCACAGGGTAAAACCTCCGTGTGGAAGTTATAAAATTGTTTACATAATCTGGGAAGATATTCCCAAGATCAACTAAACTAAGAAACTAAAATGAAACCAAAATATTTCAAATATCCTCTACACTGTCCATCAAATCCCATGTAATTTCGAATTCACCTGAAACAGGTCAGAAATAGACAAGTTAGAGAGATATTTTATTAATAAAACAATAAAAATTTAATTCTACAGACTTAGCTACAGAATCATCTGATTCTGTAGCTAGTCTAAAATAAGACACATAATTAGAATTGAAATTAAATCAAATCTTTTAAGAAATTCCATTCAATTTACATCCAACAATCATTTGAGAATGGATCATAAATTGAAATCAGTATTCTATTATGAAATCAAACAGGATCCACATCCTTAACTGAGTACATAGATAGCAATACTCTGTTTCGATTATATTCATAAATCGTGTAAATGAAATCATATGAAACAGAATCGTAATCATTTCTCAACAAATCGAATCCATCTGTTATGAGATCGTTTTGATAGTCAATTAAAAATAAAAAAAAATCGCAAACACATCGTTACACTTGTGAATCGAATAGGATTATCACGATAACTATATAGCAAGCGATCTAGGCTGTAAACGAATCCAAACCATAATTGAATCATAACAAAATCATAACAGAATTAATCAAATAGGGTTTGTTATAGATTTCGATTGTTGATCATTGCACAGTGAGAAAACATGATCGATTATATTTGATCACAATCGTTTCAACCAAACGAATCATATTAGGGTTTGACCAATTCATTTCACAAATTTAGAATACAGAGTATCAATTATAATCTGAACTCGACTCATAGGACAAACTTGCCAAATTAGAACAAAAGCGAATCGATTAGCTAAGATTTTCACATAATTTTTATGATTTGGATTCATTTCCAATTTAGGCGCGAATTTTATCTGAGTATATTGTTTCCATCAAATAAATAGAGTCATTATCCTTAACTTGGAAACAATCCAAGATAGAACATCGCATGACACAACATCGTAACAAGTATCTTCCCGAAAATATTTACCAGTCATACCAATGATAATGAAATCGAATCCGAGCAAAATCGTAATAGTCAAACTTAATCAAACTATTTACCAACCATAGAATATAGATCATAACCAAATCAAATCCGAGCATGATTGTGTTCTAAACTGAATATAGAAAATTTCCTTTTCAAATCGGATACAAACCAATTCATTTGAAGGCAAACTATTAATTTTGTCACCTTAACAAGGCAAGCCAATCAATCAAATTCAAACGAGGATCACTCAAATCCAATCAAAATCTATTGATTTCTTTACTGGGAATAATTAGATCGTATATCGAATCGAAATTTCTTTTTATCCAAAGCAAAGCTATATATAGAAATCACACAATATAACAGAGCCATTCAAGGTGTGAACATAACTGTTTAAAAAATGAATTGAAAACATTATAACAATCTAGATTATTTACAAAACAAAACGATGTCAAAACCATACTTGTGTAGCGACGAGGCTACTTTCTCATACTAGCTTGGAATTTACAACAGCCGTGGATGAATTCACGTTTTTGAACAGGATAGAGCCGGTTGTTTTTTGGCTTTTTATCTGTCATTTGGAGCTTGGCCTTTTGACTGGTTAGGACTACAATCTGGTCTTCCATTGATTGAATCCTTGATTGGAGTATCGAAACATCAATATAATATTGCTCTAACCATGAATTGCATTGATCACAGGCTGACTGCGTGGGTTTAGATAGAGTAGGCGAGGGTTTGGGCAAATGATCGAGGGTTTCACAAGGTACTTTAATACCCGGGTAGTTAGGGCTGTCCTTTAGGCAGGGAGGAAGGTTTGACACAAAATCATAAGGGGGTTCATGACACAAACCTTGCGAATAGGGGTATTCACTGGCCAAGAAACGCTCAACTTCCGAATCAGAGTCCTCACTCAAGACGATAGGGTTTGGCTCAAAAGGGGGTTTTGCCTTGTTCCTTGCCATCCGTGAAATCAAACATGCATTCTTTTTACCCTTATCGTTAGCAGTAGGGTTTTCCTTGGGATTTTTTCCATAGGCTTAACAGTCTCAACACTCTTAGTCACAGTGTGGGGTAAGTCGATAGGAGGGTCGACCGAGGGTTTAGGCAGTAGTACATGGTAGGGCACCGGGCGTACAGCCTTGACCTCACTCCCCACAGGTTTGTCAACCTGTGTAGGGTTCGGATCCTCGAAACCATTCCGAGCAACGAAAATGCTCTAGCTATCCCCGTGCAAACTCAAATGATAGACAACGATAAGCTTAACAAGCCCATAATGAAACAGGCTACTGTCGGCCTGGTGCGTTTTGAACTTCTTCGACATTTTAAACAGGCTACGATGCAAATAATAGGGCATATTGAGAGAGTATCCCATAAAAACCATAAGAAAATGCAGGTGGTGGAGGAACACAAGTCCGTATCGACCTTCACAGGTCACGAACTACTTGATTATCATTAATAAATTGTGCCATCGTGGTTTGAGCATAGATACGGGCATACCTCTGTCACAAGAGGTGACTTTGCGAGATTGAAACAACAGTGTCCATGGCACTTCCTCGACCTTGCAATTCTTAAACCAACACTGTCCCGAAGGAGCTAACCCCGTAGCTGAGCTGATGAACTGTTCATCAATCTCCAACTGTATATCGCCGACCTTGGCTCGATAGCCATCGAAGGTCATGGCAAACTGTCGAGCTACACAAAGGTTAAAACCCTCGAATCGTTTCACGAAGGTAATCCATCCACTGTCTTTCAAATCTTGGCGGGCATTGTCAAACATTAGCAGGGATTGATTGCCATTGGGTTCAACTCGCACGACTGGGGCCATGGAGCCGAATGCATGGTAAGGGAAGGGTTCGAATTCACCAACACACACAGTAACAGAGCTACCCGAACCAACATCAATGAACAAGCCAAAAGGGGTAAGCATAAATGCGAGCATGCGAAGGTGGTGGAGTCTGCCATGCATAATATTCATTATCCAAGTACAACCGCCAAATTTCATAGTTGTTCACTCCATAATAATAGTTCAAACATTAAGTCATGTGTACAACCAATGAAATCAAATGTGTATGCCAATACACGCAAACGTTATGCCATGGTGTTCAAACATCCGACATATAAATCAAAACCCAAAATCAAATATGCGCCAATGTATTAATTCATATAATCAAAAGTTCAACCAAGGTGCCAAAACGACATTCATATAGTTGACAAGCCAATAAGTTATGAAGGATTAACATAAGGATTATAGCATATATATATAACAAAATAAATCATAACCCCTACGCATTTTCATATAATCAATGATCAAGAAAGTCATATAAAGTGTAAATCCAAATGCTCAATGCCTTACAAACTCAATCAAATCAAGTTATGCAATCAATATAAGAATGTCCAATGAGCATAGTTCGAAAGTCCTTCCAGCCACATAACGATAAACAAAAGGTAAGTGCAGTAGGCATATCGATAAAAAGATCATGACAGTTCAAATAGTGATCGAAATGTGACCTCAAAAGGAGAAGTTTTCACGCTTACAGTCGTGAAAACTTAACGAAGACAAATGTGCAAATGTCGCAAGAAATGAAAATGTCGTCTATTTGAAAAATGCGATGAAAAACTTGATGTTTGCAAGACATGGGTGTAGGCAGCTGATAGGATCAAAAAAAGGTGAATTGGCTGCCAACACAACCTCCCTGAAATATGAATATGAAATACTAAATCCAATTACAGTGATATAGTGTTCAATAACAACTTACCAATCTCATCATTGTTATGCAAGATTTTGCTACTCAGTCTTCCTCACTGTCTTCCAGCATGCATCCGCTGCCCATTCTGTTCTTCTGCCTTTTGTGTTCTGTGTGCCATTCCCATTCAATGCACCTTTTGTTTCCTATCCATTTCAGCTACTGCACGACCTCTTTACTTCCTCACACATGCATTACCTCACCTCAGCTACAAAAACCTCATCACTTCTTTGTGCCATGTTCTTATAGCTTCTATCCACCTTGTGCATGCAATATGCGCAATGTTTCTGCATCTCTTTCACAGTGAGTGCTTTGTCTGATCATCATTACGAATTCTCATCTTCTTTGGCAGTTTTCCCACACGTTCAACATCACTAGATGTCATGCTGAGATTCCTCAGCCTCTCTGGCAGTCGAGACTCTTCATCTTCTCTGGCATAGTCAAGCTTATACTTTCTATTTTCAGCTACATACTTCAATCCCATTCCATCTGTCAATTGCCTGTATCAATAGTCCTCAATCCACTGGAAGATGCCTTGAGACTCTTCATCTTCTTTGGCGATCACACTGAGTCCTCTTCGAGTCCTCTGGAAGAGACCATCATTTGTCTCTAGCTGTTACACTTAGAAGCACAACAGTATCCCGATCTTATTCAACTTCACCTGCACCATTGGACTGAATTCATAGAATCTTGCATTTATTTCGCCATTTCACATTTCGGCATTTCGACATTCCTGTGGTGAAGCTTAGCACCTATAGCTTCTTCCTCCATCTTCCATCGATGTGCCCAATGGATGTGACCACGCGCTTATACATAAATCACTTTCGTGATTTCGCATTTCATGAATCTGGAGATGAGGCATCTCGACTTTCCAAGTCGCGATCCCCGAAACCCTGAAATGGAGCTTTTCTAGATTGACTCCTTCCCTTCTCATGACCACCGTCGGTGACCACAGGCTGTGCCAAAACAGGCGCTTTATATTTCACGAGTTTATAAACTTCATTGAGTTTGATCGACAGTTGAAATCTCCATAGATCCGATGGTCCAAATCTTATTGCGATCTCGCATCTCGTGAGTTTCCACACCATGCTCCGTTGACTCCAAGTCAGCGAAATTCCAATCGCTTGCCACTTGTCTTATGCTTCGATGGTTCAGATTAGATCTTGATTCAACATCTCAGATCATATCGCAATTTTGCATATCGCGATTTCAATGTTCTTGTGGTTATGTTTCTTGCCTCTCCAAGTCGCAATTCGCGAAACTCCGAAATGGAGTTGGAGCAATGGTCCAGATCACACCTTGATCTGACAGCTCCAATTAAATCATGATTTTGATGGTTATTGAACCCCGTTCCTTTGACTTTCCAGTCAGCGACATGATGATCTTTCTCCATGTGTCCCGCCTGAAGATGGACGGTCCTCCTTCTTTCGAGAATTTTGAATGGGATCCAATGATCAGAAATGATGCTTCTCCTCACGAGCTTACTTTGTTCTGCTTACCCTGATTTTTCCATCGATGATCTTCCAACAATCCTCTGCACTATCTCTTCTAAGCTTATTCGAATATTCTCTGCAACGTCTTCTCATAATGCCCATCTATTACATACTTTCTGTACTCATGCCATCTTCATTGTTGTACTTGCCATCAATGACAAGAATACAAGCATGCCCTGTCTGTTAAATATTTGCCAACATTCTCTCCCTTTGGCATTGATGGCAACCACTGTAACTTTTCTGTAGAATCCTTGAAATCACATCCTGAAATAAATTACCACACTTTCACCCCCTTTGACATCAATGTCAAAGAAGAAACACACTCCCCCTGAGCTGTTGCAGTACATACTCCCCCTGTCAACTAGAAGCATATTAGAAATATACCAGATATGCAATAAGTATTCCCCCTGACCAGGTGAACAAATTAGATAAAATAAATTATAACCCCCAACTTTTGACGAAGATATCCAAAAGGGGTTGTTGCTAATGGTTTTGTAAATATATCTGCAATCTGTTCTGTAGAGTCACCAATGCGATGCGTAGAAGGTATATAATTCAGTTGAATTTTTTTTTGTAACTTGTTCTCTAAGAAAAATGAACGCTTTATGGGTATATGCTTAGTCTTTGAATACGAAGAACAAGATTCTTGGAACACTAATGGCATTGGTGTTATCTTGGTAGTGGAATGGGATGGAATTAGTTACCTTCAAGTATTTGAATATCCTTTTGACAACTACCAAAATGACTTTGTTTGGGAAGGCGTGCGACCTACCATTCCAGCGAGCTTGCATTATATCGAGGCCGAGATGTTGTGATGTGCAATTTGCCTATCATTGAGCGATGTGTCCTTTGATCAGCTTGTCCGGTGAAATGTCATCTTTACTGATTTTGCAACCAACCACCATGGGTGTGCTAACTTCCGGAGAAGAATCTTCCATACGAAATTTCTTGACATCTTTCAAATATTTTCTTGAGAAATAAATATTCTGCAGAACTTTGTTTTACTTGTAAAGCCAAGAAAATATGACAGTTCTCCTATCATGGACATTTCAAATTGTTTTTGCATAGATTAGAAAACCACTAGACGGATGATTCATTAGTACAACCAAAATAATATCATCTACATAAACCGAAACAACTAGTAAATTATCGCCGTCAGACTTAATGTAAAGGTTAAGCATCAACAATACCTTTTCTGAACCCTTTGTCATAAAAATTTGTCAGATCTTTATAATACCAAGCTTCGTGGTGCTTGTTTTTACAGTCCATATGAGCCTTATTCGGCTTACAAAACACCAGGTGGGATTATCTATCCAATGAGAATCCTTCGAGGTTGCTCCATATATACTTCTTCCTCTGGGTCTCCATTCAGAAATGATGACTTAACATCCATCGATAAACTTTCAAAGTTCTTATGACATGAATAAGCAAGAAACATTATGGTAACTTCTAATCTGTAGCGGTGCAAAAGTTTTTATCAAAGTCCTGACCTTCAGCTTGTGCATACCCTTCTGAATGTCGGCTTTATTTCTAACAACTTGTCCTTTTCATTTCATTTTATTCTTGAACACCCATTTGGAACCATATTACATTTTTATCTTCAGGTCTAGGGACAAGCTCCCAAGTATTGTTCTTCTCAATCTGATCAAGCTCTTCATTCATTGCTTAATACAATTATCATCTGGCTAGCTTCCTCAAAATTTTCAAGTTCAGGTCCTTAGATAAAAGGCAACGTGAGATTGTTTTGAGTCTTTAACCAATTTCCTTCTTGTCACGAACTCCTTTATTTATATCCCCAATTATCTGATTTTTAGGATGATTCTTTCTAATAATTCTAAGGGGTGATTTTGCTTCTTTACGCTGATTTGTGTCAATTTGGTGTCATTATCTTCATCTGATTCAGATTCTTCCTTTTCTTATCCTTGGACTATTCATCTTCATCTTCAACTATATCTTATGTTTCTAGTTCAACACTACTTACATTTCTAACATGGATTTCTTCATCTTTTTATCTATACGAAATCCAACTAGTTTATGCAGTCTCTTAGTGTAACATCTGTACCCTTTACTATTTGTAGCATAACTTAAAAGATACCTTCATTAGACCAGTCATCATATTTGCCAATATTTTTTCATCATTGTTCTTGATATAACATTTACTCCCAAAAACTTTTAAAATGCTTGATTGAAGCAGGTCTTCAAACCATAGTTCATAAAGGGGTCTTGTCACTATGTGGCGCAAGGATGAGCTTTGTTAAGAATATGAACAATTTTATGGATTTCTTCCACCCGATATGTCTAAGGTATGTTCGGCAAATTGTATTGATCACCATTTCTTTGTCTTGATCTAATGCGCCTCTCAACAACTCCATTTTGTTGTGGGTCCTTGGAATTGTGTACTCTCTTTTTGATCCCATTTTTATCCACAGGGAACTCTTTGAAGTTCTGAACTAAACTCTCCTCCTCTATCTAGCACCCTACTTCCTTTAATCGTTTTCCTATTTGATTCTCGGTCAAAACCTTAAACACTTTGAATTTTCAAATGGCGATTTTTCTTTCAAAAAGGCTATTCAAGTTAGTCTAGAATAGTCACCAATAATCAACATAAAGTAATTTTATTTTCACAGTACCTTCTTTTTCCTTAATGGTCCACATAGATCCATATGTACTAAATGGAGAGGTTTTCTATTGAAGGGAAGGTTTTGATTTGAGCGGGGTGACGAGTAAGCTTTCCTATCTGGCAGGGTTTACAAGCAGAGTCATATAGCTGATATCTTCAGAAGATCTTTTATTGCCCCATTGTTTCACAGTTTTGATTATGTGATCAAAATTTAGGTGATAAGTCTCTTATGCCAAAACCAACTTTCATCATATTTTCTTAAAAGTGACATTCTTATTTTCTTCTTTTAATAAACATACATTGTTTTTGTTCTTATACCTTTGCAACTAGTTGTCCAGAATCCACAGATTTTATTCTGATCTTTGGGGTAAAAACTTCACACCCTGGTCCACGAGGGAATTGTGCGACACTAAGCGGTGTATGTGTAAAATGCTAAAAACAACACTTCTTGAGCTTTCCTTTTACCATTACTCCAAACTTACAATTCCTTTACCTTTTATGCTGCAGTTGCATCATTTCCAAAAGTTACATTCCACGATTTACTATCGCTTAGGTTAGAAACTTACTTTTGTCTTCGGTCATGTGTTTGGAGCATCCTTGGTATATACCGAGTGCTTTTTCGTTGGGCTGATAGCACTAGTCCACACTTGTTATCTACTTTCTTCTTTGAAACTTTGACATTTTACTACGTTAGTGGGGATCAAATCACGTAGCAAATTCTAACAAATTGACAGATGCGCAGCTTTATATTATAGTATAGCTGAGTTGTAACATTTTACCCCAGTTCCTTGAATAATAGATCATAACGAATTGTTATGCTTATAATTGTTTTTGCATTTCACTTGTGTCCTTCTCCAGTCATCCCATGATTTATAGTTTGTGATTGTTTGGTGCTTGTTTCTCAATCTTTGTTGTGGAAGATAGTTATTCATTGAATATCTTGATTGTTCATATCTAAAATCTTAAAGGCGGTTTATAGCTTTGTGACCAAAATTAGAAGCTGAAAAATCAATAACCATAGAAAAAAATATTTGTACCTTGAAAAAATCTGTCTTCTTGTGAAGTCGATTTCTTTCATGCCGATAATCTTCGATCTACAAATTTAGTTGTGGTGCTTTTCCTTTCATTCCTTCTTGGTGGTGATTTTCCTTCTTTGTTTTACCTTGAGTGGCCCGATTTGTCAATGTTTGAGGATTTGACAAACTTGATGGATTATGTATTACTTGGATTATCACTACTTGATCCTTCTTCATATCCCAATCCAGTTTGAATTTTGAATTTCTTTGCTGATTTAGAATGGAGGTTAATCCTTCTAAGGCTTTATACTTGGAATATTTTGATGATACAATCCCTTAGAAAGCTTCTCCATTTAGTTTTCTTGTTTTACTATCTCTTCTTCTAAAGGCTTCTGGCCCTGGCTTTCTTCTCTGACAGTTGTTGTTTTGGTATGTCTTCTATTTTTCTTTGCCTCTTCTAATTTCACTTTCATTAGGGCAAAGTCTTCATCGGTACGTTCTTTGTCTTTCTCGAACTATATCAATAATTGTTTTTGCTACGTTCTTAATTAGAAGTGCGTCAATTTCTTCGATTACACTAATGGGGTTATCTTCCATATCAACACATCTTCTTCATCATTATCATCGTGCTGTCTTTTATTATCATAATCTGTTGCATAAGCATGATGTCATTTTGCCTTATCTTCACGAGGGAAGGGGAGTCACTATCAGGGTGTCTTAGAATTGTCATTATTTGCGACAAACTTTTCTTCTTATTATAATTCTTGTATTTGTACTTCTTTTCATCATCGAGTTCTGGTCCTTTTTCTGACGAGGAGGACACTTCACAGATGCAGAAATGACCTATCTTACCAGTTAAAGCATTTGAAGGGCAACTTCCTTGATATTTTCCCGATCCTTTCTTCGCCTTCTCACAAATTTTTGCTCAATATCATCTAATTACGAATCAGTATTCTTGTCTTCTTTAAAGATGCTTCTCTATTCTTGGATTTATCTTTGTTAATTCTCATTTCATATCTTGGAGTTAGAGTTCCTAGAGGTTGATCAATGGACAAAGTTTTAGATCACTTAGTTCTTCTATTATGAGAGACTTTTTGGTCACAGGTATCAAGAAGAGATCTTAAAAATCTTGAACTAAAAATGGTTATTCAATCTTCTTACCAAGACCCTTCATGGCATTTACAAGTTCTTCAACTCTTAAAATACTTGCTAATTGTTTCATCTTTATTCATCTTAGGTTGTTCAAATTTCAATGCGTATGTTTGAAGTTTGGCATCTTTACTTTTCTCATTTCCTTCTGCTTGCCAATAAGTTTATCCCACATTGCTTTGGGTTTCAAGGAATCACATCACCTTTACAAATTCGGCTTCAACAAGTCCATTCAGATAGCATTCATTCCCTTAGCATTAAAACTAAATCTGGCAGCCGTCCGCCCGGAGAATTTGCTGCGGGCTTTGTATATCAGTCTCTACCATTAAACCTTCGCAGCATTAAATCTAAAATCTAACTTATCGTCCTTGGAGGCTAGCACAACAGGCTTTGTATATCCAGTCTCTACTACATCCCAAACATCAGCACCCAAGGCCATTAAGTATGTTCTCATTCTAATCTTCTAGAAGGCAATATTTGTTCCATCAAACAGAGGGGGCTTAGTGGCTGAAGTCCTTCCATGACTTGTCATGTTTAAGCTTACGGATCTACCTTTGAATAAAAGGAACCGACTCTGATACCAATTGTTGAAATTACTAAGACAACTGAGGGGGGGGCGGTGAATCAGTTGTTATTGTGCTTAAATAATTTTAAGTCTATTAATAAATTCTTAATATTTCTTCAAGTGATCATCAACATTATACAACATATGGACAATAAAATAATGAACATCATCACACATAAGATATACACAGAGACAAATTTTCATGAGGAAACCCATAAAGGGAGAAAACCTCTTCTTCTTCGAAATAATAGGCAGTATTTTAAGTTCTGTACATCATCTATAATTGAGCACCAACTCAATGTGAAGCTACAACCTCTATTTTGAAAGCTGCAACTTACTGAGAGCACCAACTCTCTATTTTCTCTAGCACCCACTAGAAGGAAGCACCAACTCCCTGGTTTCTCTAGCACCAACTAGAAGGAAGCACCAACTCCCTGGTTTCTCTAGCACCAACCAGAAGGAAGCTACAAATCCCTATGTTCAAGAACCCACTTGAACCTCTGAGGACACCAATCCTCCCTAGCACCTCCCAACCTCCTTGAAATATGAATATGAAATACTGAAACCAATTAAAGTGATATAGTGTTCAATAACAACTTACCAGTCTCATCACTGTTCTGCAAGATTTTTCTACTCAGCCTTCCTCACTATCTTCCAGCATGCATCCACTGCCCATTCTGTTCTTCTTCCTTTTGTGCTCTGTGTACCATTCCCATTCAATGCACCTTTTGTTTCCTATCCATTTCAGCTGCTGAACCACCTCTTTACTTCCTCACACATGCATTACCTGACCTCAGCAACAACAACCTCATCACTTCTCTGTGTCGTGTTATTATAGCTTCTTTCCACCTTGTGCATGAAATATGTGCAATTCTTCTGCATCTCTTTCACAGTGAGTGCTCTGTCTGATCATCATTATGACTTCTCAGCTTCTCTGGTAGTTTGCCCACGCGTTCAACATGACTGGATGTCATGCTGAGATTCCTCATCCTCTCTGGTAGTCGAGACACTTCATCTTCTTTGGCATAGTCGAGCTTATACTTTCTATTTTCAGCTACAGACTTCAATCCCCTTACATCTTTCAATCACCTATATCAATAGTCCTCAATCCACTGGAATATGCCTTGAGACTCTTCATATTCTTTGGCGATCACACTGATTCCTCTTCGAGTCCTCTGGAAAAAACCATCATTTGTCTCTAGCTGTTACACTTAGAAGCACAACAGTAGCCCTGTGATCTTATTCAACTTCACCTGCACCGTTGGATTGAATTCATAGAATCTTGCATTTATTTCGCCATTTCGCATTTCGACATTTCAGCATTCCTGTGGTGAAGCTTAGCGCCTCTAGCTTCTTCCTCCATATTCCATCGATGTGCCCAATGGCTATGACCACGCGCTTATCCATAAAGTTCTTTCGCGATTTCTCATTTCGTGAATCTAGAGATGAGGCATCTCGAATATCCAAGTCACGATCCCCGAAACCCCGAAATGGAGATTTTCTAGATTGACTCCTTCCCTTCTCATGACCACCGGCGGTGACCACGGGCTGTGCCAAAAAAAGCCCTTTATATTTCATGAGTTTATAAACTTCATTGAGTCTAATCGACGGTTGAAATCTCCATAGATCTGACGGTCCAGATCTTATCGCGATCTCGCATCTCGTGAGTTTCCACACCATGCTCCGTTGACTTCAAGTCAGCGAAATTCCAATCGCTTGCCACTTGTCTTATGATTCGAAGGTCCAGATCAGATCTTGATTCAATAGCTTAGATCATATCGTGATTTCACATATCGCGATTTCGGTGTTCTTGTGGTTATGTTTCTTTCCTCTCCAAGTCGCGATTCGTGAAACTCTGAAATGGAGTCAGATAAACGGTCCAGATCACACCTTGATCTGACGGCTCCGATTAAATCACGATTTTTCATATCACGATTTTGATGGTTATTGAACCCCGTTGCTTTGAATTTCCAGTCAGCGACATGATGATCTTTCGCCATGTGTCCTACCTAAAGATGGATGGTCCTCCTTCTTTTGGGAATTTTGAATGGGATCCAACAATCAGAAATGCTGCTTCTCCTCCCGAGCTTACTTTGTTCCTCTTACTCTGATTTTTTCATCGATGATCTACCAACAATCCTCTGCAGTATCTCTTTTGAGCTTATTCAAATCTTCTCTGCAACGTCTTCTCATAATGCCCATCTATTACATACTTTCTGTAATCATGCCATCTTTATTGCTGTACTTGCCATCAATGACAAGCATACAAGCATGCACTGTCTGTTAAATATTTGCCAACACAAGTTTGTTTAGTACTCCGATGGGGTAATTTTGACATTTAAGAAATATTCCCCCCTAGGCAAAATGCTCCATTACCCACGATCATGTTCAGTACCCTGATGGGGTTTCCTAGTCATACCACATGCTGATACTAGTTGGCAACAGACCTGTTCAATATCACGATGGGTTAGCCTCTTACACCCATTTTCCATCAGAGGCTCTTGTCCCAAACTTCACCCTTAAGATAAAATTTAATAGGTTGATTTTGCATGGGTGAATGGAGTAGCATCTCTGAAAACCTTTTTACAGGATGGGATGGTATTATGTTGGAATATATTCTACAGATTACCCATAAAAGATTGTTCGCATGAAAAATGGACTTATGCATTTAGATCAGTCCAAAGACACATCATGGTTAAATTTACTTAATGTGTGGTGGATGAGGCCATTATATAATAACCTAAAGTACGTCTAGTCCCTAAGTTCATCTTCTTCACATAGAATTATGGTAGTGTTCTCATGGGTAGAAACATCATGCACTCTCCTGCTACTATTTGATAAAGATATTCTACATACCAAATCTAAGATAAGATCGAATTGTACTATCTTCCTATGGGTCTCATAATATGGAATTTTAACTTTATGTAATCCCATAGTATAATCAAAGACATGGCTATGAGTTATTGCTATAATAAATGATCTGAAATTTTGTTATAAAGAAGGGAAAATAAATATCTAAAAGAACTGAAAATGATTGGCTATGTCAAGAGGTATTGGGTTTGATAATTGAACTCATTTCTTTTTAGTTTTTCATTATTAATAATTTCTTAAACTATAAATTTCTTCAAGGAAAAAAATTAAGAAAAATAATAGAGCAAAACTAATAAAGGTCAGAGAATGGTCTTAAAAGATTTTTTTTTAAGTAGTAGAAAAAGAGATTCAGTTGTTCCAAAACTGTTTTAGGTAATAAAGGATTAGAATAAAGGATATTTTTAGTGAAATAACCGAACCAAAAGAAATGCAATTACTTCCCTGAATAATTCATGAAGATGTTTTCCCAATCCAACCAAAAAGAGGATACCTACAAAAATCCAAGAAATCATCATAGCCTCATTTATTTATAAAAATTTGAGAAACATCTATCAACTGAAAACATATTAAAAAANCACCTATTCTCTATCCTACCTTACATAAAAAGGAATCCTTTTCAAGTATACGCATACTTCCAATGCAACCATGTACGTAACATGATTATAGATATACTCACATTTAGGTTTGAACAATATACTTTAATAAATACTAGAACATGAGGAACCAATTGTTGTGAATGGTATGATGCGAAGATTTGTTGAAGAAAAGAGTGGCGTTGTTTCAATTTGATGGTTGTCTGGAACCAATGTTCAATATAATAATGACATCCTTGGTTCACTTATTCATTTGTACCACTTTGTATGTACTCCTTTGCAATTCCATATAGATCTTAATGATCGACTTCTTGAATGCATAAAGGAACTGAAAATGGGCATGGTGAAAATTCTTGGGTCTCAGGTTCTACTGTTTGTTCTCCATTGGATGTAGTCCATGGTTGTTCAATCTCCTATGTAAATTGCCGAGGATGATTAGGGGGAGATTCTAGATGTGGCTCATGGAAATTTTCATTGTCTATCACTTCCTGGAGTTCATGTATGTTCTTGACTACTGTCAAGATTTGGTCTTCCTAAGATGCAGAGATCCCATCTACTGCTAGGATTTGACAATTTTTTTGGAGTAACATTTCCTCCACTCAACGAACTCTCGAGCATCCTTGAATACTTCTTTCTTGGTTTATAATTCCCGTCTTGTACATGGATTAATGTATAGGGGTTATTATGACACCCAAAAGGAATAATGAAATTTAGAATGAATGAAATTAACCTAATTGCATAATTGAAAAACACACCACACTTACATGAAAATAAACTCACTTGTAGGAAAGAAATCAAACTTACATAAAATAAACACTTTTGCATAAAAGGAAAGAACACTTGAAGGAAAATAAACACACTTGCATGAAAATAAACACACTTGCAAGAAAGTAATAGTCAAGGTTTTGGGGAAACTCACAATAGTGGTCGCGTAGGTTCTTACCTCTCATCTTAATATTTCTCCTCCCCCAAGTTGTGTAATTTAAAAACAACCTACCTATGCTTTAATCCCTTTAGCACCTCCTCGAAAATGGTGCCAAAAATGTTGGGTAAAATATATGCACTATTAATTTCAACATCAAATTTTCAACCAGGAAGTCGTAGGCTTAGAGGTGTAGGCACAAGAAATGTAGGATTTGAGCCTAGTCTAACCTAATCCAAGGCCGAAAAACACACTTCAATGCAATATACGAAACACGAAACTGGAAAATGAATTCAATTGACAGGAAGGAAACTAACACCTTAGGTTGAAACCCATTACGGGAAAGCCATGTCTCATGCGTTAGGTATTTAATCTTCCTTTGGTGATTGAAGCTATGGGAAATTAAAGTGCAGGAATCCAAAGTGAAATAAATGAAACCAAGCATAGGAAAAACCAAATTAAAACAAACTAGCTAAAAGGAAAAAACAAATAAATATGAATCTAAATTCAAACTACGCAAATGAAATGTCCTCGAAATGACACACCCAAGAAAGCAAGAGGGGAAAGTGATGAAATTGAAATAAGGAAAAATGTGAAGCGAGAGAAAGATGAAGAGAACATGTAAAAAAAAATTAATTTAAACTTTGTCCAAACCTGTCTGTTATATTAAGGTTATATACAACAATGCATGTAAAGAGATCTATTGGATCAAAGCCATGAGGATGTGAAAGAAATAAATAATATGATCAGAGTGTGAATGGAATACTGTGAGAATGAAATTTTACTTCTTTGATACATAGAATTAAAGGTTTTATTTTATTTTATGTTTGTGTGCAGGTGAAAATGAGCATGCAACATAGGAAAATAAGGCGATCTGTGTGAAGTCCTAGAATGCATGAAGTGTTGGAATGGGACTACTTGCAAATATGAAAATAGTGTATTTTGCAAAGTAAAGAATGATGCAGAATCATGAAGAGGGAATGTAGAAAAGAATGAGACAGTCTGGGTGCATCAATCTCAGGGGAAGTTTCTGATTTCAACACAATGAATTAAAAATCAATCTACAAGAAATGAATTGCGAATTTAAAAATAAATCTCTTTAATCACTAAACAAAAACATAAATTAAACTAATTAAGGAAAGGGAAAATCGATACTATATTGAGGGGCCCTTCTCAGTCTAAGTAAGGTTTCCAAAATGAGATCAAAATCGAGAGCTTGCTAAAATATTCAGCAATCAAATCTTCATGAAATAAACTCCATCCTCTCCCTACAAATGGATGCTCAGCTCTATTACAATAACCAGCTTAAACAATGACAATAAAAATCATATTTCCCCCCTTCCCATGCTCTTTGAGATTATATTTATACATTAGTTCCACTGAGAAGAGATAAAATCAAATCCCAAACTCAGATTTCAAATTTCACAATTTTTGGAAAAAAATCCCAAATTCTGGGTTTTTCACTAATCTGGGCAGATTTGTGTTAAAAATTGAAACATAACTATTAATCCATTTCGAATTTTGAAAACTTGTTTGTGTAATACTCAATTTTTCACCTTCTGGACAAAACCCATATTCTAGAAGTTTTAGATTTTATCTCCTTTGCACAAAAACCAAGGCAGAAGTTGGTAGTTTGGAATTGATTGCTAAATTTGGCTGTAACATTAATTTTGTGCTAGAGGTAAACATGTGAAATATGGGAGAGTTATGACACACATGTCACCATGTCAACGTCGTTATGGAGAAAACCCATGTTCCTGATTTCCTTCTAGAAGCACACCAATATGCCAAGCTACAATATCAGGTACCAAAATAGTTATACTGGTGCTGGGATGTTGAACTGCAATAATGGTATGTGAATGTTGATCATGAAAATCACACTTTATCAACCGTCATTAGTAAAACATGATATAATCATATTTTAATCACTAAAAACATAGAAAAGACAATGTATTAACCACACTAGATATAATGATGAATCATGTTGTTTAATTAGGGTTTATGATGTGTATCAACAACTCAATGCGGGAAAATGTGTAATAATGAATGTTTTTATATAACAGAAAACATGGCAAAAGTGGATCTCAACAATATCCAAAATATTCCTCCTCTTCTCCAGGGAAATCCTCATTATATAGGATTTGGAGGCTAACCACAATGGAGAAGATCACTCATTAGATCCACTAAAATGGGATCTCCAATTTTTTTAGGGAGAAAATATCTCTCAAGAATTTTAGGGAGAAAATATCTCTCAAGGATTTGAAGGAGGAAATATCTCTCAAGATCCACAAAATTAGGATTTTGGTTTGAGAAAATATCTCAACCATCCATGAGATTCTGATCCTCTCCTTTATATTAAGAAAATAAATGTGAGGTGGATTCTCTCACTAAATTATTTTCCTTTTTATGAATATTAATAAATAATTCATGTGCACATAGTATTTTGACCTTCATATAATATATCTCTCCTCCATATTGACTAGGGATTTTGACAAATGTTCTTTCATGGTGTGAGTGTATGTGACACTTTTACGACACTTGTGACACTTAGGGTGAGTTACTTAAGTGTGGAATTTTGATGTGTCACAGATTTCCCCCTAAAGTGTGAGTTCATAAGAGAAACCGATGGCTGAAACACTTTACAATTCTTCAATGCAAGGGTGTGGAGTTGGAGAACCTGGAAGAAGATGAAAACAACCATCAAACAATATTAATATATGTTCCATTTTTGAGGAAGGAATACCTATGATCGGAATACGAGATGAATCAAAGCATGACCATAGACCAATACTTTGCGGATCCATGAAAATATTGATTAAGGATATGGCCATGAAAGATACAATGTTGACCCATACCTCCATGACATGAACTGATCCTAGCCATGAAAAATACACAGTGGTGCTACGAGATGACAAAACATAGGCACAAACCAATACAATGTGGTTCTTTGTGACATTATATATGTTAGCATGCTCAAATTATCTCCTTTGTAGCATGGGCAAAGGATATGACATAGTGAACGCTCAACCCAGGGTCTTTGCCCCAATCCTGATGTGGTATGAATCTAGCCATGTGAATAGATTCTTTTATGTTGAACATGGTAGAAACCACTTGATTACAGATAATTGAGGTAAATTGTTAACAAGTGTGAGAGAAATCACCAATGATGTCAGTGACACCCAAGGTACCTTAGTACATTCCAACAAATGTGAATAAATGAGTTGGGGTCGAACCTTTGTTGAATCATCCGATCAGAGGTCAATTATGAAAAACTACCAATGGAAGCGAGGAGGCCTACTATTGAGACACACAGGTCCTAAGGTACTAACTCATTTCTAAGTATAATTCCTGGATGATTTCTTGAATTCGACAGGAAAAGACTCGTTGAAGAAGGGCCTTGATGTGTCCCCTATCATGGACATGAAACTGACACAGGAAAGTGATGTAAGATGGTAAATAAAATGAGTATGGACTTGACATAGGAAATGGAAACTGACAATAATGTAGATGGATTCTTTGAAGTGAAAATTCCCTTGAACATGATGAGGAATGGTAACTGGATCGATAATATTGACTCGACGAGTACTAAGAATGTAATGTGACGACGGTAAAAGAAATCTTTAGCAGGAAGAAAAATTATGGTGACACATGGAATTGGTATGACTCAGAGACAAGCATATTACCCAACTGTAAGATGAGACACAAACATGTGCCATGTTCAAGGGTGACAATAGCTACCATAAAGGATTCCCAAAAACTTGACCCACTTCCTTCAATTTCCCCCCCACCCAGATAAATGAGTACCTCTTTTTCATTTAACGAGCTCGATGAGGGTAACACGTGCTCGATATAACTCACCTTCGATAAGTGCGTCTTCCTTTATTTAATGAACTGGAAAAAGTAAGGATGTGTTCCCATATGGGTCCTTCAATGTGTAGTTTATCGAGTCCAGAGAAGGAAAACTTGGTGGGTTTTCATGTTTAGAGAGTTTGAAAATAACTTAGAGGCGACTCTAGGGTTTTCCTTTTTCATAATTTTTTTCTCCGATGTCTAAAAAAGAGATAAACTATTACTTAGAAGATGCCCTTTCAAACCTTTTAATGAGTGTGAAAGGAAGAAAGATCACTCAATAATATTTCCATGTTTAGAGAGTCTGAAAAGAGATTAAAGGGGACTCCATGGGGTTCATTTTTTGTATAACCTTTACGAGTTCGAAAAAGTGATAAAATTATACTCGGTCACATTCTCACATATTTACGAGAACGAGAAAGAACAAAGACTAAGCTCAATAACTTATTCTCATGTATTTACGAGCACGAGAAAGAAGAAAGACTAAGCTTTAAACACCCCTGTTTCCCCCAGCTTGTACTTAATCATAAAATAGGATTACCATGCTAAGGCATGTGGATAGTGTAAATGTATTATTGTTTGAGTTGCCAATACCTTAATATGGAGGTGAAGCCTTGAAAGTATTGGCCAAGATATCACCAGAAGAAAGAATGTGAAAACTATAAGGGAGGGTCATTATATCAAATAACCCCAAATTTCCTTGATGGGGATAATAAACCTCCTTGGGATCCCAAGGAGAGAAATCAATTAATGAAGAAAGGACCAGTTGTTGAATTATCAACCAATCCCATGAATGGAAGAATGGCCAAAAATGCAGAATGTCAACACAAAGTACCACTCGGTATGACATACCAAGATGATTGGAGCTCCCTTCTGACAGAAGGAACAGGATGGGTTGAGAACCATCCTGGAAGAAAGATATACAAATTGATAAGGAGAATGCATGGAGCTCTCCAGTGGATAATGAAGAGAAGGCCACAATCTTGATGTTGAGTGAGCATTTGATAAACCTCATCGATGCCATAACAGAGAAGGAAATATCTTAAAGTTTGCAGAGAACAGAACCTGAGCATAAGTTGAAACAGAGAAAGAGTCCTTGAGAACTACAAGAGTTCCCTGGTGATATCATGGCTTGGCACAGGGGTGGCCATAGTGATAAGAATGAATGCTTTGGAGCCTATGGTCAGGTGGAAGGAAGAACACCCATAGTAAGTTAGTTGGCTACCACATGTAATAGATAAGTAATCACATATCTTGTGTATTTAAGTGGTATTGTGAATTAAAGTTGGATATCCTATGAATTATTGCAGGGATAGATATGTTTTCTTAATGATTTATACTGTACCCTTTTTTGGTTCCTGCTTGATTGTATAATTAGGAAAGTAGGAAATTATATGTATGGGATATGTTTCATACTCGTAAATGCTTGCGTCCTATGGGGGCTTAAGCTAGAGCCACGAACTGTGAGTTCGTTGACCTTAGGCATAGTTTCATGTATGCATATTGATCCTCCTAGTCATTCCGAGTTCCTTGGAGGACGAAGTCTGTTAAATCTCAGGAGAGATAGTGCACGTAGGCATAGGCTCTCTGACAGGAAGACAGAGGTCAAGAACCATTTAAGTTCTAGAGTTGAGGAATGAGCGTAAGGGGTGTGCAAAAGAATTCTTACAAGTGTTAAGTCCAAGAGAAAGAGAGAAAATATCTTAATCCTTTCAGAGCTAACAAAGCTCAGGAAGAGTAGCGAGGATGAAGTAATGAAAGGGAAGGGTCCTTTATTCGGATGAAGAATGAACGAGAAACTATTCAGGAAGAGCCCAGAGTCCATTGTGACTGTTGGATATGGAAATAAGTGCGATAGTTATCCCTTGAGTCCTTCGGACTTCGTGAGTTCAACGAACTATGAGTTCATCGTAAGGGAGGTAAAAATCTATGAAGTCCCGAAGTTAATCTGGATCATGGATCTTTGGATCCATCAGGATCCTTCTCTACCATCCGATCTATGAGATTTAGAGTCCGTGCTTCGGGAGAATCACATGTTGGAGTGACCAAAACCCCGAAGGCAAAGTGAACTTAGGAGACACTCACAAAGTTGCCAAACATTATTTCACTCAGTAAGGAGTTCTTGAGTGAAAGTTGCTAGGAGGGAAAATATATCCCTTTGAGGAATAGAAGGGACAAAGACCTTCGAGGTCTGAGTAGTTGAAGCTCAGAAGAGATAGTGCTAAGAGGGCACAAGAGTAGGACTTATTGAAGAGATAAGCATTTTTCATAAGTGTGGATGAGGTCCAAGAGATGGACTCGTAGTAGGATTGTGGATAAGGAGGAGGACAAATAGTTGGAGTAAATCCTGGTCGTTGATCACCAGGGGACACGCGTCAGCAAATGAGTAACTCTAGAGAAATCACTTTGAGAGTTTCCGATTGAGAGTGGAAACTCCCAAAGCCCAAAGAGCTGGAGCCTAGAAATAAATCTCAACCGTTGGATCGAAAGGGACACGTGGTGGAGATATGTTGTCCATGGATGAAAGTAAAGTTTGATATTTGAGGTTCCCAAGTCCCAGAGAGCCGAAGGAGATTTAAACCGTCAGATCTAGAGGGCCACGTGACAATAGATCGTATACTTCAAAGGAGTCACTTTGAGAGTTTCATATTGAGAGTTGAAACTTCTGAGGCCCGAAGTGCCGAAGGGCCGAAGTGCTAAAGGGTTCAAGTGTCGAAGGGATGAAGAGATTCAGACCGTTAGATCCAGAGGGAAGGTGGCATGAACCTGTGGATTCCGGGTAAAGACCCGTAGTAAACATCGATCGTTGGATCGTCCAAAGTAGATCTAAACCATCATATCCTTCGAAGTAAACCTCAAGCATCATATTGCCAAAGTGAATCTGAGTTGTCAGATACTGTCTATTCAGGAGAGGGAAAGGTTTGAGAGTTGAGAATTTTGAAGTCCGAAATTTCAAAAATCCTAAGTAAATCTCAAATTTCCGATGAGCCGAAGTGAAGTTGAGTCGTCAGATCATCCAAAGTGAATATCTAGTGTCGGATCACCTGAAGTGGATCTGATCCATTAGATCCAAGGGGGACGTGGAGAAAATATGAGAACTCTGGATAAATATTGGAAGTAAATCGTAGCTGTCCGATCTAAGCGAGACGTGGAGAAAATATGTGGACTCTAGGTAAAGGCCTGAAGCAATCCTCGGTCGTCATATCAATAGGACACACATCAATGGATTATAGACTTCGGATAAGATCCATTGGGAGAAAGGGAAAGTTTGAGATTTGAGATCTCATAAGTCCAAAACCCGAAGGAGATCTCGACCGTTGATCGAGAAGAGGGCCATAGGACCGTTGATCCACTTGAAAGGTCAACCACTCGAAGTAAAGGCAGGGGCATTAATTAGGAGGATAGGTGTCCATAGATCATCAACTCAGAATATTGAAGTACGGAAGAGAGTAGGGTCTTGAGAGTTTAAACTCATGAAACCCAAAATCATGAAGGAGATCTTGTCTGTTGATTTTGCAAGAGGTCAGATCTGATCTGTAGGTCTAAGAGGGGCAGATCTGAACCACCAATTTTTGAAGTACCATCAAGATCAGGAGATTGATGGTCCTGTAGCATTGAAGGGATAGGAGTTGCACGGATGTTAAAAAGTTGAGGTCGGGCCGCAATTCAAAATGTGAATTTGAAAAGAGGACACATGGAAGTGCGAGGAGAATTACGGGCCGAAAAGAAGTTTGATTCAAACCTCCTTTGTCCACATCCACAATCATGTGATCCTGTAAGGTCATCGCCCAAGGTCATGTCAAGAGGGGGCTTATCCAGAAAAGGAGCTAATGCCGAGTACTCTGAGATTTTGTAGGGGAGCGAAAGGGAAGGTCATGGGTTCCGTTAAACCTACACCAAGAAGCTGAAAGGTTATATGTTTAATTATTGAATGAGACCATAAAGGTCTCAGAGAAGTTGTTTGGCTTTAGAATTAGATATCCTTGACCAGGAGGTCGGACTGGTTCCCCAACTTTCCAAATTAAAAACCACGAATGTAGATTTTTCCCTTTAAGAAAAGCGAATTTTTTTATGCCCCATCATGGGTGTGTTACAAATTGGTATCATAGCATGGTTACAACACTTGGACTACTTGGTCTCCTGTATGAGTCACGTAAAGAGATATTGTTATCTGCATTTACTCCTTGAGGAGAAGGACTGCAGATTGAACTTGTGATTTTGGGAATTCTTTTTGAATTTTAGCAAAAGAATATCTTTAGCCCTTTTTCAAAGTGATAACTACTCTTACTGGAGTAGGGATATGCTAATTAGCATTTATAATAAGATTTGAAGGTAGCAAGTTTCTGTCAAGAGCAGCTGAATCCTGAAGGATGGATGACCTGGTGTTTGCAACACTGCTTCTAAGCATGGGAAGTTGGAACCTCAGGCACTAATGATGGTGGATTATATAAGGGTTAATCCATTTATGGTCTTAAAGGAATATTATAAGATTAGGTAGGATCCCTGGCAGTTATAGTTACTGCTTTATATTAAAATCGAAGTATATAACTCTTCATGATCAAAGAAAAGTGAGATGGGTAAAACCCTATGGACACTGAGGCAAGAAGAATTTCTTGCTAGACGTTGTCACATAAAGAGGAATGTGACCCTGGTTGGTTATTTCCTTGAGAGAGGGAAACATCAATATGAGATATGACTAAGAGATTAGTCTTGTAAGTGACTGAAATCTCAAACTAAAGGACACTAATGATGAAATTAAACTATCAAGTGAATGCATGAGGTAAAAAGGTGCAAGAGATGCACCTACTTATACACGAATGTGTATACATGATCATACGGATGATCGGAAGATCCTTGGGAAAAGGATATAGAAGCTGGATATGTCCATGTGTGTGAATGAAATGGAAAAGTGCAAGCAATAAGCTAGCATGATGAATACTTATCTGTGTTTAATTATGCTTGAGTGCATGGGTTTAATGAATTGTGGAGCTTCCTAATATGAAGCCTAATATTAATACTAGTTAGGTATGAATGATATTAAACATGCAAGTGATGCACATGTATGATGTAAGAGTATAGTTATAGGTACAATATGGTTTCCCCGATGAGGGAAATATAAAGAAAGAATTGCCATTGTCTAGAATATGTATGGATACATAATTTGGGTACATGACAAAGATGCATGTTGATATTCCTTATGGGATTTTGGTAAACTGATGAAGCTAACTCAAGGTTGAGGACATCACAAATAGTGATGGATATGGAATAAGGAAGTTGCATGCTGAAGGAGTTCCATGTGGAGGAATTGTGTGAAGACTCTGTCAGGAAAACAAAGTCACAACCTTAATGATTGCTGAGAATTAAGCAGTGAGCCACAAGCTTATATGAATATATATATATACCAGAATCCTGGCTTGCATTTTGAAAAACATCATGTAATGAATAGAAGACTAATAAATTAATATTGACCATTATGATAAAAAAAATGGTAATGTGCAGGATGCACAAGTTCATGCTCGATTATGAACAAAAACTTTTACTATTAAAGCATGTTGTTGTATTCCAAAAAAGTTAGGGTGAGGCCTAACCAAGGCTGCTCAAGGAAAAGAGTGGGAAGATCCCAATAGGGATTAAGCTGCAAAAGCAGAGAAAAGACAGCAAGGCCTTAGAAATAACTCAGCTGGGCTGAAAAGTCCCAAGCGATGTAGAATGAATTTGAAGAAGGGGAGAGCCATCAATTCTTTCTGTGTTGTGTATTATGTTTTTCTCTAGAATGAGAAAGCTAGTATGATGATGAAAGTAAATTTTTTGACACCATAGTGATGATGGTTGTATTACTGTAGAAACAATTGAGAACTGTTGTGTTGCACTCATGAAAACATTAAGGATAATGTGATGAAGTGCATACAGATATGATAGAACATGTTTGAAAATGTTTTGTTAATTTGAATGCTATGGTACTTGCATTTTTAATTTACATGACGACTAATGTGTTTATGATGTATGCCATGTGTAGAAAGAAATAGATTTGAACTCTTGAGATAGTTTCCAATAATGAACAAGCTCAATCAGAGGATGAGTATGAGAAGGTTCTTGTTGAAAGATTGTTGAAGGGACTTTAAAAGTCCCCATGGAGCACCACTGATGGGATAATATCAGAGGGGGTGCTAGCAGCTAGAACAGGTATGAAGGGATTGGGTAAGAATCCCTTTTGAAATGTTTTACAGTCTTAATGTTATGTATGATATGTTGAAAGGAAGTTGTATGCCTTGGATACCCAAGTAGGGCATGATTTAGTAAGGAGAACCTGAATGATGGAGGTGTGAACCTCTGGTAGTAAAGACTGATTGTAATCCTCGAAAGAATTCATGAACTAATATGTCATGAATACATGGACCAATCAAGGAACGATTAGAAACAAAATTTCTCATAGATAGCACGCTGGATGGAATGCATTGAGGGAACACATGTTGCATAAGATGGCAGACAATGGATTTTTCAGTAAGAAAGGAGGACCCTCCAATGTTTTTCTTACATTATGTACGCATTGAAGGAAAACTAATCTGGGTGGCCATGAGTGTTGGCACCTTGGTTATTAATGGAGGAAGAATGCTTAAATGAATTCATGTGAAACTTTTGAGTTTCATGTGTATTGATTTGGGAATCGTGATCATCCTGTAGCCGGAAGCATAGTCCTGCTACAACAATGAATGAGAATGAATAAACCATATGGTGAAAAGCTTGGCTAAGCTACAATGCACCATGACAAATTACTTGTCATAAAGTATGGGAAACCTAAAATCAATGCAAAGGTGCATTGGGTATGAATGTGGCCATGAATGTTGGCACATTCATTAGGGTCAATTGATATCTGAATTAGATTTTGAAAAATTTGGTAGGCTGAAATGATGCATAGGTTAAAGGTCTAAAAAAGGACTTGACAGAGGAAGAAGGATCAAGATTTCTGAAACAACTGAATGAGAAAAGCATGACAGGTATTTTGAGAGAGAACACAGAGGACGATGTTCCTTTAAGGGGGAGGGAATTGTAAAACCCCTATTTCCCCTAGCTTGTAATTAATCATAACATAGGATTACCATTCTAAGGCATGTGGAAAGTGTAAATGTATTATTGTTTGAGTTTCCAATAACTGACTGTGGGGGTGAATCCTTGAAAGTACTGGCCTTGATATCACTGGAGGAAAGAATGTGAAAACTATAAGGGAGGGTCAATATATCAAATAACCCCAAATTCCCTTGATGAGGATAATAAACCTCCTTCGGATCCCAATGAGAGAAATCAGTTAAGGAAGAAAGGAGCAGTGGTTGAATTATCCACCACTCCCATAAATGGAAGCATAGCCAAAATTGCAAAATGTCAGCCCGAATGTTAAGGTCCTAACCTGCACATAGGTAGATCAATGTATTTGGATGTAATAAAGGTCAATATTAATAAGGCCTTTCAATAAAATAGAATAAGGTGGATGTAAGGATGTAATATAGGTCAATATTACTAAGGCCTTCAATAAAATAGAATAGGGCAAATGTAAGAAGACCCACTGTAAGCTGGCCTAGCTGATCTTCCTCTCAGATGTTTCCTTAATAGACATATTTAGTATAAATAAGGTCGAGGGTAATACAACCCCAGTTTGAGATTATTGGTAACAGTGTTTTCACGATTATTAGAGGCTGCCCCCAAGAGGCCCTGAACATCAAGCTCAATCAAAGTGCTATTTCTATTGCTATTTAGTATATTATTTCTGTGTATTGTAAAGATTATACTGGATATTTTAATGCTATTCCGCCATTTCTAGCATTTCGTTTTTGTTCTGGATATTTTATATATCCGGTATCTCAAGTAAGTGGTATCGTGAAAGCACTTTCCTTGGCATAAATTGTGGGTATTTCTTTTTTCAGGGTAGAGAGGTGGTTCCGTCTTAAGCCACATAGATCCTGCTATTACGGCCAGATAAACCCACTCCGCTGAGGGATTCATACACGCTAGAAATACAAGTGGTTCTTGTTTACATCCTGCTACTACCCTTGTACCCCCATGGTTCTCGAAAGTGGTAGTGCATCAGTCAACACCTGTGTACAGATTGACTAGATTTCCTAAATCCCTCTTTTAGATAAACCTATCAATCACGGACCGCTATAGTGTCACCAGAACATCACTGGAAGATACTCTAGTACCGGTAGTTGGGTAGTACTAAGGGTATGGTCTATCCTCCTTAGTTAGTTCCCTAAGATATTAGGCCAAGTACTCAACAAGACCCCGCATGTATATCGAGAGCTATAGCAATGTGGCAAACCCTCGGTCAGAACCCTTGGAATACCTAACCCTTGGGGAACATAGCAACATAAACATACACAAATTAAACCGCCGAGATCTATTGTCATGCTCTCGCGGTTCTGCTGCTAAGTAAATACTCTATGGTTTAGAATTTGGGGATTTTAGCACCGCAACATTCTCCACTGCTATAACCTCGGCACCGTGAAAAGCCCCGGAAAAATTTTCACCATTGTTTGAGACCCATTCCATTAGATTCATCTCTCTTCCCTTATCACCATCCATATCATTTTTCTGCAAAAATTTCGGGACTCGCCAGCCCCTTTCGCTTCCACCCATCTCCGCTGGCCCATACCCGTAGAGAAGAACTAGAGTCTCATCACCTTTGCCTGCTCTACCCCTAATCGGGTTGGTTTCAACGGTTGGGTCACCCAATGGAAACATTTTCATTTCTCTCTACAAATACGTATGAATTGGCCAAACCTCCTGCATGTGGTGTTCTCCATCTAGATCAAGAACGCTGCAATGGTGGCAATGGAGAAAAACTTCCCGCCAAGGGCATATTGTTTGGACCCAATTTGTGGCTGAGCTTTATGAACGCTGACACTGACACCAACCATTTAAACCATTTGACAAAGTTGAAGCACCGCAAATAAGACTTCATAGTCGCATTTGAGCGTCTGGCTTTCAAACAGAGGGCATGACTGATGCTTTTAAAGAGGTTTTATCGGTCCTGCTGAGGATATCCGTGCCCATGTTCTCATGGTTCCCATCTACTTAATTTGGGTGGAGGCTACCAAAAGATAAAGAAGCACAACAAATTCGCTCTCTCAAACCGTAAGCCTTACTTTATCCCTCGGCCTAAACCAAGAACCCCACTACTCCCTCCACCCCATTAAAAAATCCAAAATTGACCAGGGATGAAATGGGTTTGAATGCAAACCAAAGGCCTTCCTATAATTGTGGATGAAAATATTTCTGGAAGCACAAATGTAAGGAACAAAATATTTTATGGCTAGCTCAGAGGATATTCCTAAGAGGATGTTGACACTCCCTTGTGCCTGAGTCACCAGAAAACACTGACATAAACCCTCCCTCCACCTTCCGGCGGAACCACTATTTCCTCAATGCTCTCATCGCTTCCCTCAAACCCTCAAGTTAATCGGTTACATCAAGCACCGGGTTATCATTATTCTCGTTGATAGTGGCAGCACCACAATTTTATTCATCACAAGATAAGCCCAAGAAACCCATTGCTACATCCATGTTGTCACCAATTTCCAAATCATGATTGCTGCCAATGGTGGTTCTATGAAATGTGGAAGGCGCTGTGAAAATGTGCGTCTCCAAATCGGTGACTACCACCTAAAATCCCATATGTTTTCTATTGACATGGGCGGTTGCGACATTGTGTTGGGTGTAGACTGGCTAAGGACTTTGGGCCCCATTCTCATGGATTTTCAGAACTTAACCATGCAATTCAACCAAGGAGGCCACCAATATGAATTTCAAGGAATCCCTGTTGGTTCACCTGAGGTCATCAGTTCTCATCACATGGAAAAAATGCTCAAAAAAGGCCATTCTGGTGTCATTGCCCAATTCCATGCAATACAAGACACATAGACCCCACGAGTGCCCCAAGACCTCCAAGCCCTCCTTTCTAAACATCAAATGGTATTTTCCACTCCCCAAGGAATCCCTCCTTCCTACGGCGTCCATGATCATTCCATTCCCCTTGTCCCAGGAAGCCTTCCCCCCAATATACATCCATATCACCACCCCTTTGCACAAAAAAATGAAATTGAAAAAATGGTCCAGGAACTCCTTATTGCCGGCGTCATCCTTCCTAGTACGAGCCCTTATTCCTCTCCAGTCATCATGGTACTGAAGAAAGAAGGTTCTTGGAGAATGTGTGCTGACTTCCGTGCTTTGAACAAACTAACCATCAAAGACAACTTTCCCATTCTTGTCATTGATGACCTCTGGGTTGAATTGAGTGGCGCTCACTTCTTTACCAAACTTGATCTTCGCTCAGGCTATCACCAGATACGTATGAAAGAGGTGGACATTCCCAAGACTTCCTTTCGCACTCATGAGGGCCACTATGAGTTTTTGGTCATGCCCTTTAGTTTGTGTAATGCCCCCTCCACCTTCCAGAGCCTCATGAACCATGTCTTCCACCCTTTTCTCTGTCATTTTGTCTTATTTTTCTTTGATAATATCCTCATCTATAACAAAACCTGGACAAACCATCTTACTCATGTGGATCAAGTTCTCCGCCTACTCTCTCAGCACCAACTTTTCCTGAAACAATCCAAATGTGCTTTTGGTGCCTCAGAAGTAGAATACTTGGGTCATATAGTGGGAAAGGATGGCGTCAGGGTGGACCCAAAAAATATTGAAGCTATGAAAGACTGGCCGCACCCAAATACTCTCAAAATCTTGTGTGGATTTTTGGGCCTCACAGGGTATTATCGCAAGTTCGTTAAGAACTACGGAAAGATTGCAGCACCCGTCACGGCTCTCCTAAAAAAGAACTCTTTCAATTGGACTCCAATAGCTGCTCAAGATTTTCAAACCTTGAAGACGACCATGTGCACCACTCCGGTTCTGGCCCTTCCCGACTTCACAAATACCTTTGTGTTGGAATGTGACACCTCAAGGAAAGGAATCGGTGCTGTCCTTATGCAAGAGGGTCGACCTTTGGCCTTCACTAGCAAGCAATTGTCTGAAAAGAATCTGGGAAAACCCATTTATGAAAAAGAAATGTTGGCGATTCTGCATGCCATTGAGCTGTGGTGTCCGTATCTCTTGGTGCAACGCTTCCAAATTAAGACAGACCATCAAAGCCTCAAGTACTTTGTAGAACAACACATTTCCTCCCAGGAACAACAAAAATAGGTGACTAAGCTCTTTGGATATGATTATGATATCATTTACAAGAAGGGAAAAGACAATGTCGTGGCAGATGCACTGTCCCCGAAATATGAAGACGAAGGATCCATTTTTTCTCTTTCCTTCATTGTACCCGATTGGCTCCAAGCTGTGCACCAGGAATGGCTTCAAGATCTTTAAAGTTTGCATCTGATCCAACAACTGCAGAACAAGGCTCCAGCTCCCCTCGGGTACTCTTGGCTATAGGATGAGCTTCGATACAAAGGCCGCTTGTATTTAAGTAAACAATCCAAGCTTAAATCCATGGTGCCTTCAGAGCTTCATGCTACACCCATAGCGGGACACTCAGGGTTCACCAAAACATATGACCGAGTCAAATGTTCTTTTTTCTGTGATGGTATGAAACAGGACATCCTTAAGTTTGTCGCTGAATGTGAGGTGTGTCAACGTAATAAGGGATAAATAGTCAAATCTCCAGGCACCCTCCAACTGATTCCGATTCCCCCTGCTATTTGGAAGGATATCTCTATGGACTTTATTATAGGCTTACCCAAATCGGGGGAATAAATTAGTCATAATGGTGGTGGTGGATCGCCTTTCCAAGTATGCTCATTTTTACACTCTTCCCCACCCATTTACTGCATCCACGGTGGCTCAAATTTTCATGGACCAGGTCTTCAAGCTTCATGGCATGCCACACTCTATTGTTTCCGATCAAGACCCAACTTTCACAAGCAATTTTTGGCAAGAGTTGTTTAAGATACAAGGCACACAATTGCATCTCAGCTCAGCTTATCATCCCCAAACGGATGGTCAAACGGAAGTTGTCAACAAGTGTTTGGAAACATATCCGAGGTGCTTTGTCTCTGAAAAACAACACCAGTGGGCTCAATGGTTACCCCTCGCCAAATGGTGGTACAACACTACATACCATACAACCACTCGCATGACTCATTTTGAAGCAGTATATGGACAGAAGCCACCTTCAGTTCTCTTGTACTTACCGGGTATCTCGAAGGTCCAGGTGGTTGACCAAACACTTACAGTCCGAGAGAATATCCTTCGTACCCTTAAAGAGAACTTGGTCATGGCATAGAATAGAATGAAGCAGCAAACAGATCAAGGTCGCTCTGAACGTCAATTTGTAGAAGGGGATCAAGTGTTTCTGAGACTGCAACCATATAAGCAAACTTCCCTCAAGGCCAAGCATTGTCAGAATATAGCACCCAAATTTTATGGCCCTTACACAGTTCTCAAGTGTGTGGGACAAGTCGCATATCAGTTAGCTCTGCCCAGTCAGTCGAAGCTACATCCTATTTTTCATGTTTCATGATTGAAGAAAGTGATTGGAACCAGGTGCCAAATTCAAACCAACCTTCCAAAGTTAGCTGAAGAAGGATCCATTTGGCTATATCCAGAAGCATTTTTGGACCAGCGTGAGCGTTTCTTGCATCAGAGAACCATCAAGGAAGTGCTAGTACAATGGAAAGATATGACTCCAGCAGATGCCACTTGGGAACCAACTACCATTCTGCAATAGTTTCCACATCTGAAGCCTTGAGGACAAGGTTGTTTTTAAGGGAGAGAACATGTTAAGGTCCTAACCCACACATAGGTAGATCAATGTATTCATATGTAATAAAGGTCAATATTAATAAGGCCTTTCAATAAAATATAATAAGTCAGATGTAAGAATACCTAATAGAAGCTTCCGCTTCTAGAAGGATCTTCCTCTAGATGCTTCTCTTAATAGACATATTTAATATAAATAAGGGTCGAGGGTATGAGAACCCTAGCTTGGAGATTATTGTAACAAAGTGCTGCTCGACTGGAGGTTGCCCCCTCGAAGAGGCCTGTGAACATTTCTTTCTAAATCAAAGTTTTATTTCTATTGCTATTTAGTATATCATTTCTGTGTATTGTGAAGATTATGCTGGATATTTTACTGTTATTCTTCCATTTCTAGCATTTTATTTATGTTCTGCATATTTTATATATCTGGTATCTTGCACCGAAGTACCACTGGGGATGGTAGACCAAGCTGATCGGAGCTCCCTTCTGATAGAAGGAACATGATGGGTTGAGAACCATCCTGGAAGAAAGATATACAAATTGACAAGGAGAATGCACAGATCTCTCCAGCGAATAATGAAGAAAAGGCTACAAGCTTGATGTTGAGTGAGCATCTGATAAACCTCGTCGAGGCCATAACAGGGAAGGAAATCTCTGAAAGTTTGTGCAGAGAAGAACCCAAGCAGAACTTGAAACAGAGAAAGAGTCCTTGAGAATTGCAAGAGTTCCCTGGTGATATCATGGCTTGGCACGGGGGTGGCCAAAGTGCTAAGAATGAATTCATATGAGCCTATGGTTGAGTGGAAAGATGAACACCCATAGTCAGTTAGTTGTCTACCTCATGTAATAGATAATTAATTGCATATCTTGTGTATTTAAGTGGTACTGCGAATTAAAGTTGGATATCCTATGAATTATTACAGGGATAGATACGTTTTCTTAATGATTTATACTATACCCCTTTTTGGTGTCTTCTTGATTGTATAATTAGGAAAGTAGGAATTTATAGGGATGGGATAGGTTTCATACTCGTAAATGCTTGCGTCTTATGGGGGCTTAAGCTAGAGCCACGAACTGTGAGTTCGTCGACCTTAGGCATAGTTTCATGTATGCATATCGATCCTCCTATTCGTTCTGAGTCCCATGGAGGACAGAGTCTATTAAATCTCAGGAGAGATAACGCATGTAGGCACAGGCTCTCTGTGAGGAAGACAGAGGCCGAGAACCACTTAAGTTCTAGAGTTGAGGAATGAGCATAAGGGGTGCATGGAAGAATTATTCCAAGGGTTAAGTCCAAGATAAAGAGCACAGAGCTCTTAATCCTTTCAGATCTAAAAAATCTCAGGAAGAGTAGTGAGGCTGAAGTACCGAAAGGGAAGGCTCATTTTTTTGGATGAAAAATGAACGAGAAACTATTTGGGAATAGACCAGGGTCCATTTTGATCGTTGGATACAGAAAGAAGTGCAGGAGTTAACCCGTCATTCCTTCAGACTTTGCGAGTTTAAAGAACTATGAGTTTCTCATAAGGGAGGTAAAAATTCCTGAAGTCTCGATGTTAATCTAGACTATGGATCTCTGGATCCATTGGGATCCTTCTCGATTGTTCGGTCAATGAAATTTGGAGTCCACGCATCGAGAGAATCGCATCTTGGAGTGACAAAAACCCCAAAGGAGAAGTTACAAAGCACTTAGGAGACACTCACAAAGTTATTGATAAATTTACCGCTCAGTAAGGAGTGCTTGAGCGAAAGTTTCCAGGAGGGCACAAATATCCCTTTGAGGAATAGAAGGGACAAAAACATTTGAGGTCTGAGCATTTGAAGCTCATAAGAGATAGTGCTAATAGGGCACAAGTGTAGGAATTATTCCAAGTCCTGAAGCTCAGAAGAGATAAGCGCTTTTCAGAAGTGCAGACGAGGTCCAAGAGACAGACTTGTAGGAGGATTGTGGATAAGGAGGAGGAAAAATAGCCAGACTAAATCCTAGTCATTGATCGTCAGGAGACACGCATTAGTATATGAGTAACTTCGAAGAAATCACTTTGAGATTTTTCGATTGAGAGTGGAAACTCCCAAGCCCAGAGAGCCGGAGCCCAGAAGTAAATCTCAACTGTCAGATCGAAAGGGACACATGGTGGAGATCTATTGTCCTCGTGTGAAAGTAAAGTTTGAGATTTGAGGTTCCCAAGTCCCGGAGAGCTGAAGGAGATTTGAACCGTCAGATCCATAGGGACACGTGATGATAGATCATATAATTCGAAGGAATTACTTCAACAGTTTCAGATTGAGAGTTGAAACTCTCGAAGCCCGAAGGGCCGAAGCGCCGAAGAGATCTAGACCGTTAGATACAGAGGGCAGGTGGCGTGAATATGTGGATTTCAGATAAATACCCGAAGTAAACGTCGACCATCGAATAATCCAAATTAGATTTGAACCGTCAAATCCTCCAAAGAAAACCTCAAGCGTCGGATTGCCAAAGTGAATCTAAGCTGTCAAATACTATCTATTTAGGAGAAGGAAAGGTTTGAGAGTTGAGAATTCCAAAGTCCGAACTTTCAAAAATCCCAAGTAAATCTCAACTATCCGATTAGCCGAAGTGAAGTTGAGCCGTCAGATCATCCAAAGTGAGTATAGAGCGTCAAATCACTCGAAGTGGATATGAGCCATCAGATCCAAGGGGAACGTGGCAAAAATATGAGAACTTCGGATAAATATCCGAAGTAAATTGTAGTTTTCCAATTTAGGGGAGACGTGGATCAAATCTGTGGACTCCGGGTAAAGTCCCAAAGTAATCCTCGATCATCAAATCAAGAGGACATGTGTCAGTGGATTATAGTCTTCAGATAAAATCCATTGGGAAAAAGGGTAAAGTTTGAGATTTGAGATCTCATAAGTCTGAAAACCGAAGGAGATATCGACAGTTGATCAAGAAGAGGGCCACAAGAGCATTGACCCAGTTGAAAGGTCAACCATATGAAGTAAAGGTAGGGCCATTGATTAGGACGATAGGTGTCCTCAGATCGTCAACTCAGAAGATTGAAGTACATAAGAGAGCAGGGTATTGAGAGTTGAAACTCCCGAAACCCAAAATCACGAAGGAGATCTCATCCATTGATTTTGCAAGAGGTCAGATTTGAACTGTAGGTCTGAGAGGGGTATATTTGAACTGCTAGTTTTCGAAGTATTGTCAATATTGGGAGATCGACGGTCCCATAGAATTGCGGGGATAGGATTTGCATGGATGTTAAAAAGTTGAGGGCAGGCCGCAATTTAGATCATGGATTTGAAAAGAGGACACGTGGAAGCTCAAGGAGAATTGTGGGCCAAAAAGTAGTTTGATTCAAACCACCATTGGCCACATCCGCAATCACATAGGCCCATGAGTTTATCTCCCAAGGTCATGTCAAGAGGGGGATTCTCCAAAAAAGGAGCTAACGCCCAACACTCTAAGATTTTGTAGGGGAGACAAAGAGAAGGTCATGGGTGCCATTAAACCTGCACCAAGAAGTCGAAAGGTTTTGTGTTTAATTACAGAACTAGACCATCAAGGTCTCAGAGAAGTTGTTTGGATTTAGAATCGAAGAGCCTTAACCAAGAGTTTAGATGGGTTCCCTGACTTTCTAAATTCGAAACCACAAATGGAGATTTTGTCCTTTAAGAAAAGCGAAAAAATGTATGCCCCATCGTGGGTGTGTTACAAATATTGTTCTAGAAAAAGATTGCTACATTACAATGGGAATGACCTTTGAACGAGGATCACTCCTAGCAGTTTGTCTCTCTAGAGTTATTTCCCACGAAGCTCTCCATCCATTACCAATTCCAGCTTATATTTGTATTGACATTTAGTGGAATTTATAGTGGGCCTTCCCAATGAAGGTAACAAGTCATTCATAATGGTAGTTTTCAATCACCTCTCTAATTATGCACATTTTTGTTCCTTACCACACCCTTTTACGCCAGCTCTAGTTTCACAGGTTTTCATTGATAATATTGTCAAGTTGCATGGCATGCCAACATCCATTGTATTTGATCATGACCTGACCTTCATGAGCACCTTTTGGAAGGAATTTTTCAAATTATAGGTCACACAATTGAACATGAACACAACATACCACCCACAAACAGATGGTCAAATAGAAGTGGTCAATAAGTGTTTGGAAACCTACTTTATTTTTTTTTTAGATAAACAACATCAGTGGGTGCAATATTTACCACTGGAAGAATGGTGGCACAACACTTCTTATCATACAACCACCAAAATGACACCATATGAAACAATGTATGGCCAACAAACCCCTAGAATAACTTCCTATCTTCCAGGAACATCAAAGGTCTACGATATTGAGAAGTTGCTACAAGGTAGGGAAGTTACCCTCATGGCTCTAAATGGAAATATCCACATGGCACAAAATAGTATGAAGAAACAAGTTGATTAGAAATTCTCCGAAATCTTTTTTGAGAGGGTGATTGAGTATTTCTCCCACTCCAACCTTACAAGAAAAAAACACTCAAATCTCAGAGCCATCACAAGTTGGCACCCAAATTTTATGGCCCCTATTAGATTCTGAAATACATTGGTCCAGTTTCCTACAAACTTTCACTTCCATCTACCTCCAAAATACATCTGGTGTTCCATGTTTCATGTTTGAAGAAAGTAGTGGGTCAAAATTGTCGAGTTCAAACCATCCTATCAAAAATAGATGAAGAAGGCTCCAATTGGATACAACCTAAATCTATTCTCAACATGTATGAGAGTCACATGCGAGGGCGAACTATCAAAGAAGTGTTGATCAAATGGAAGGACACATATCCAAAGGATGCAACGTGGGAACCAACTACAATCCTACAACAGTTTATGCATCTTCATCCTTGAGGACAATGTTGCTTTTGAAGGGAGAGAGGATTTTAGGATCTGTCCTTTACCCCTTGTAGTTAGCCATTAGTTAGTTTTGATTTTAATAAGTGGTCAACACTAATTATTATCGGGACCACAAGTAGTTAGGAGGTTGGTTAGTGGAATGTTATAAGTTAGTTATGGATAAGACATGGTTTTAGCCCGTGGTATTGGCCCATGGTATTTTTGGTAGTGAACTATATTTAAAGAATGAATTTCTCCATTGTAAATTGTTGAGGATTATTTTAAGATAACTCTGCTCATTTGGAGGTTTCCCCCTGGAAGAGGCAAGCGAACTAAGTTTTTTTTTATATCAATATTCTATTTCTTCTCTATATTACTGCTCTATATTTTATGTTCCTATTGCTTGTGCAATATATTTACTTGTTTTGTTAATTGTTTCAGGTATATCACATATAGTATGCGGGGAAAATTTAGCATTCTTAAACCATTCCTTGGAATAAATACCTTTTTCCCACTTATTTTACTGATCATCTCCATCTTTTCTACCTTGTTTTTTTTTTTTTTGTATTTAAATGTTTCTCTCCCCCTCCATGAAATTTTTGTTTCTCTTGTAAGAAAATCAATGTTTAGGTAAAATTTCTGGACTAATAGTTTCATTTCCATATCAATTTCATCATAATTACTGTTGCCATTTCTATCTCATCATTTTCTAAATGGAAGGGTCCAAACATAAAGTCTAAAACATCTCCTCTTCTTAGGATATTTAGCATACCTATTGGACAATTTTTTGTGTCTCTCCATGATTTAGCACACTTCTCGAATATGTTGATAGTGAAATTTTCATCCTTCGAACCGCCTAATTCACATGTTGTGCCCATGGTATAGGACACCCCTATTTTAATTGTGTCCATTGTTTTATGAGTTCAAAGTTGAAATGATTTTTTTAGGAATTCACGTGAACAAGAATTGATGTTAAGAAATGGGAGTCATGGAATGCACGCTCATTCTTTGGAAACCCTTGGTAGACAACTGACTTTTTTTAAAATTATTTAGGGTTATATTGGTATATTTTTCTATAAAGCACTTTTGATAAGAAAATTAAAATACTATTTATAGATAATATATTATCTATTACAAATAACACTTCTACAAAACTTTTCATGCATTTTTATAAGTACACTCAAGTAGATTTGTAGAATTTTATAACAATGGACTTGGGGATTTTTTAGAATTAATGAAAAATTTCCATCCTCTAACTGAGGGGAAGTACTCGGGGGTTTTCCTGGCGAGGCGTTGTTTCATGGAAAATAAAAAAAATGATTTATAAAAAGTGTCAAAGTAATTTTGAAAGAAACATTACAAACGTTGTTGACTATAATACAAATATACACACACTCAATCTAAAATTAAATGGTAATAAAACTATCTTGCATGCATTTGAATTCAATCACAAGTGTGGGAGAATTACAAGTTTTTCTAGTTTCTAAGATTCCGGGACTTAGGAAATGACTCAAGATACAAGGTTAATTAAATATGTGCGTTTCCAAACATATTTTCGAACATGGGTTCAGGGTTGTTATAAGATATGTGATAGTAGCATCAATCATACACAATGGATCAACATCCATTTTAGTTCAGATTCCTATGCAATCGATTCAAATGGGATAAGTAATAAGCTTTTAAGGTTTAGGCATGCATAGGGATGCACAATATGTCTATGACATGCATTTTAATAATACAGGAATTCATTTGGCATTAACAAGGTGTGCATATTCCTCATTACTATGTAAACATGAAATCACATGCCCTTAATGTGAAATTTTAGCTTGAGATGTGCATTTTTCCATTACAAGGTGTGGATTTTATTTAATACCCTATTTTCATGTAATTTCTTAAGGTGAACATTCAATTACAACCACAAGGCATGCATTTTTCTTCCTAGAGTGTGGATTTGTCATCTGCCCCCATTTTCATGCATTAATTTTATTCATCTTTCATTTCAAGGGCGTGGAATTTTCACCATGGATTTTGCATAATTTATTTGAAGGAATGGATGTTTCATAATCATATATTTCCCTGATATAATAATACCAATTTCACCATTGGGCATGCATTTCCCTTGGTTCGACATGTGTTTCAACAAAGCTAGTTTTAAAAATTTGACCTCTTCGTTTTGAAGGTTGTTTTTACCCTTTATCCAGAGTAGAAGGTTTTTTATCTGAAAATTCCCTCTATTTAGTCTAAAAATCAATCCTAAAGAATAAAATATTTTATGCCTTATTAAAGGATGGGAATGTTACAATTTCCCACCCATCCAATCCTCATTGTTTCCATTACTGATTTTTCATGCCAACCATTTGGAAAATAATGGAAGGATTAATTGGGTTTATTTTGTTTCAAAATACCCTAATTCAATCTTCTTGTAGTCTCCACATATAAAAATGCACACTCACATGTAAGAAATACATGTTTTGCTTTTAAACTCTATTTTTTGCCCTTTTGTAAAATGCACGCCAGGCTTCACAAAAATGCATGCCCAGGTATTAAAACACCTCCAATTTGAGTGATTCAAGTTTTTGAGGTTGTATTAGATAATTTACACGTGTACATATTTTTATTTTCATTTTCAAACACAAATGTGGATGCTTTGTAAAAGAGGCAAAGTCCTCCTTGAAAGTTGAAAGATCGAAACAGTAGAAAGTGACCTAATGGAAATTCATGCCCATGCTTCTATATATCTTGAAATTTATTTTTAGGATATTTTGGGTGAACATAATAACATTATAAATCTACCTATGTCACCCTAAGTTTATTTTTAAATGAAACAAGACTTCTCCTTTGAACTGATATTGAAGGATTTTTATAACATCTAGGGTAAAATTGTCTTTTTGTAAATTTTACATCGAGGACGCATGTGACCTCCAAATTGAGTGATTCAAATTGTGATTTTTTTATTTTATTACTTTACATATTATAATACATCTATTTGTTCATTTTCAAATTAAAAACCATCTTCTATGCCTAGAGGATAATAACTACCTTGTAAATGGAAAATAATGCATAAAGGGAACAAAAACATAAAAAATCATGAAAACAGGGCATGATGAAAAATATATGCCCTACAAATAAAAATATATGCATGCAATTGGTAATCTACTTGTTACAAGTTACATGAATTTGNACCTTGTAAATGGAAAATAATGCATAAAGGGAACAAAAACATAAAAAATCATGAAAACAGGGCATGATGAAAAATATATGCCCTACAAATAAAAATATATGCATGCAATTGGTAATCTACTTGTTACAAGTTACATGAATTTGGATATGTTGTAAGCCCTAAATATTGTATACTAGGGTAATATCTCAAGTTTTTTCCCTTTCCCTAACTTCAACAATATTGGATTTATACCTAGTGTGAAAGGTTGGAGGATGCATGCCAACCATTTAACAAAAATGTTTACAAATGTTGGAAGGATGTTCCCTAATTTTTTTACAAAATGAAAACCATATAATTGTTTCCCTTTCCTTTAATTCCTCTCACATGGGGTCATAACTCCTCTTCCTCTCTATTATGTGTATTATGTTTTTTGGCCTATAGAAATGCATTTACATCTGTGAAATTGGTAGAATATATTGTTATATTGTACTTATATTGCTTCATTGGATTTTGTTGTAAAAATTAATTATAATTCCATATAATATTACACTAGAGGAAAATGATAGGGCACTTCAAAGGTTATTTGCGGCATTGGAAGGAAAGGGTGATAGGAACTGTTATTTCCCTTGCAATCATTGCAAGGGATTCAATAGAAGAAGACTTTTAATAACAAAAACTGAAAGTAATTGTAGACATATTGGAAATGTTGAATGGGGGTATGAATATCATCCCTTCATAAGTTAGTACTCACTATATGTTTTTTTATTGATTGTAGAAGTATAACTTTATATCCTTTCAATATTCATTACATACACTAATCTCATTTGATTGTTTGTAATTACAAAGAAAGGGTGTCCTAAGTGCGACCTTGGAAATGTGCCAAGTAGTAGTAGAAATATTTTTGTACACAATGAGGAATATGGAGTGAATATTGGAGATCAAGTTAGTCCTATGGAAGAATATGACATTGATAATGGTGCACTTGAGAATGATGGTATAAATATATTGATCTAGGAAACCTTTGCTCCAATGGATGAAAATTTTGATTATATTCATGATGTATCTATGATTAAGAAGTCGTAACAACCCCTTTACGAAGGCGCGAGGAAAAATATTCTCTCTTCTATGTTGTTGTTAGTGAACTTAAAGGTATTAAATGTTTTTTCAAACACTTGTCTCACCTAGATCCTAAGGTATGTAATACAATTCGTCACATATACATAAAAGGTCTATTTTTATTTGGTTTCTTTATTCTTAGTATTATTTATTAATGTGTAAATTATAAGGATGCAATATTTAATAATAATATTCTTTACATTAACTAGTTATATTTTTCATTGTAGAGTGTTAGGTGAATTTCTCCTACCATCATCAAATACTTTACCTCGCACATACCGAGAATTATTTTCCATTATGAAAGATATCAGAATGGAGTACCAAGCTATTGATTCATGTCCTAGTGATCATATTATTTATTATGGAAAATATGAATCATAATTGAAATGCCCACAATGTCAAATCATTAGATTTTGAACCGATCAAGTAACAAAACATCTGCCTCCCAAGGTTCTTCATCATATTCCCATAATTCCATGTTTGCAGAGACTGTTTAGGTGCCAAATAATAGCACAATTGATGGATTACCATGCATAGAACATAAGTTTATATGGTTTTATGAGAATTCATGCAGATGGTTCTACATTTAGGAAAATCGAAGAAAGATGGCCAATTTTTAAAGTAGAACCTCATAATTTTAGGTTTTCATTGGAAATTGATGGTGTCAATCCATTTGGTGAGCTCACGTATGTTTACTCAATGTGGCCTGTTTTTTTTATAAACAATAACCTTCCTCCTTGGATGTCAATAAAGAGGGAGCACACAATGTTGGCAATGATTGTTCCAGATATTTTCTTACAATAATTTTTTGAACGCAACATTTTATTTGTCTTGTTCGTTGAATAATTTATTATTTATACATATATATAAAGTAGTAATGATGTGTATTTGAAATCAATTAGCTAAGTACCAAGTTAATGATATGAATTTATATATTGATCCTCTTATCAACGAGCTACTAAAGTTATGGGTTGGAATCATTATGTGCAACGTCTCTAGACCAATAGGGAAAAATAAATTTCAATTCCATGGAATACTTACATGGACAATTCATGATGCACCAGGGATAGCACAAAGTTTTGGTATGTAATGTACTACTGCACTTTAATATTATATATATATTTGAAAACATAACACATTTTTTTAATAATTCCTTGGTATATAATTGATATTGACATATATCCATGTATTGTAGCCCTACAAACCAAGGGTAAATTTGCATGTCCCGTATGTGGTGCTATGATGAAATGTCATTTTTAGAGAAGTTTAGAAAAGCAGGTGTTTGATGAGTATAGGAACTTGCTCCCTAAGAATCATAGGTATCAAACTGTAGAAACAAATATTTTAAATATAAAAGAAGAGATTGGAATAAAACACGAAGAATGACACCTCACATATGGAAGTTGGAATATAATAGAATTTGTCAAGGCAATCAATTAGTCTATGCATCGTATGTATTAATATTTTACAATTTCAATTTGTATTGAATTATTTTTACTACATCTAGCAATTATTGATGTAATCTCATTTATTTTTCATAAATGTCGTTAAGGCATTAATGGGATTCAAAGAGGAATGAAAACATAGCCTATACAATTAAGCAAGTTTTCCTACTATGAGCACCTAAGAACAACTCATTTGTTTGATACAATTCATATCGGGAAGAATGTAACATAAGCATTATGCATAATCTTATATGGAAGGAGTGACAAAGAAAAAATTGGCAAAATTTGTAGTGGCATTATGGAAGCCAATCATGCAATGAAAATTGTGATTAACTCAAATAGCGATGGACATGGAGATAGTCTTCCATGGTTACTTAAACAAAACAATGTTGTAAAAGAGGTGATTAGGAAAATTAAATTTCCCACGGGATTTGCTTCAAACATAAATAACATCTTAACGAAGAAAGGTGAATTTGTTGGGGGAAAAAAATAATGACTGGCATACCTTCATTATGGTAATTATTTTTTTATATTTGTATATTGGTATACATCTTTTTAGTATTTGTTTGTTTACTTTTTTTTTACAGTATGTTTTACCTCGAATGTTTATAATGATTCCTTTTTTGTTACAGTGTGTTCTACCTCTATCTCTTCCAGACAACTTTGACAACTACATAAAACAAGTCACACTATTACATTTGGGTCAAATTTTGATGGCGCGTTCAACACAATTGCCACTTTATATTGTCGGGAAAACAACAAACAACGAACCCCCTCAAATGTCATTTCACATGACGTCACTTTTCCGATGTGATAAATATCCTCTCTATTGCGACGTTTCATGCAGACACGTGTCATCTCACATTTGACTCTCCAAACCCCATATATTCATCGCAACAATGACGTCAGAGACATCAGAATTCTGACATCCCATTTTGTTGGTCTCCACTACGTGGACGCCATGGGAGCGACGTTATGGACGTTGTAATACCGACGTATGGTAACGTCGCTCAACCGACGTGAAGCTATATATAAACGACGTATATGAAATGGGGAGAGACGTTATGGATGTCGTAATACCGATGTAAGGTATTTCATGGGAGTGACGCTATGGATGTCTTAATACCGACTTTCAACTATATATCTCTGGCGTATATTCCATGGGAGCGACGTTACAATACGTCGTAATTTTGACATATGGTAACTTCTCTCAACTAACGTTAAGGTATATATCTTTGACGTATGTGCCATGGGAGCGACGTTACCATATGTGTGAATTACGATGTCCTGTAGGTATTTAAAAACAAATGTCAATTTATTTTTCCTTTTTTGATATTTTTAAATTTTGCAACTAGAAAATGAAACTATGAATCTAACCGAGTACCAAGAACTTTCTTACAAGAAACTATAATTCTAACCTAGTAGAGAAGCTCCTAAAGTTTATCCAAAGTTAGAGTATTGGCTTCATTAGTGTCCAATATCATAGTTTTCCTTACATGATCCAGAGCTACAAAAGTGGAGTCTCCATGTAATAAATAATTAAAAATTACATAAACCAATGCTCATCTTAGTAAATTTAGTTGTTCTACATATTATAAAGCCTAGCTAATCTCCCTACCAACAAGGCCGAAATGCTATCACCCATAAGTTTCCATCTTGCAAAGATAGATAATGAAGTCTAAATAACTATAGGAAATAAGCCATCATCACCTTGCTTACTTCCTCTCACTTCGAAGTTAGTGCATGTTAACCATAGGGTGGTATCCCTAAGTGATCTGAGGGATCAATTGAAAATCAACTAACTATTAGTAGTACCTTAAATAATAAATAAATAAAGTGTTGTTCTATGTAAAAGTTTACAATTCAATAAAGCAGAAAACAAGAAGAAATCCACTAAAATGCTATAAAAATGCAAAAAAAGATGAAAATATTTACTAAGGAAAACTAGGCATGCAAACCAATGAAAATTAATGCTAAAATCAACTAATTTTTGTGCAAAAAACAAACAAATATAGAAAGTAGTAATCATTGTTTTAATTGTTGGAAATAGTAATGCAATGTTGTTTTTGTATTTTTTTATATTTCTTATGCATGCAAATTGAGGAGGAGGTATAAATATTGTATCTTTCTACAATAAGTTACAAAAAATAGGAAACTTAAGTTACTTTCTTTTTGACAGAAAAGATAAGGAAAATAAATAAAATTAACTAATATGTATTCTCAACATTATGCCTAAGGATGCATGAAAATGAAGTAGAACTAAATGAGTGTCTTTTTAATGAATAAATAACCTTATACATCAACCAGTGCCTTATATAGAGCTAAATATGAATGAAAATAATCAGTAGGGTAAACAAAATTATTTAATTCCTACTACCAAGTTTCCTATTAAGCATGCAATAAAAGAGAGAGTATATAAAATATAGAAATTCTTACACAACAAACACATGTACTAGTCACCAAGAAAGTACTTGATAGATATTTATGACCCTAGGTTGTAGAATAAATAAGTCCTTGACTTGTAGGAACACACCAAACACTCTCCAAGATCTCAGGGAAGTCAATATTCTTCAACATGTCCACATCGCATGGAATAAAAGAAACCATGATCATGAATGTAAAGAAGTTCAACCAACACTTGTACTCTATGCTATCTCTCAATCACACACTCTCTAGAAGAAAATATGAAGCAATGAGAAAAATACAAAGCATTGATCTACTCCCTTCACTATGTGCAATGCTTTATAACAATGATAGAAGTGTAAGAATAGAGAAACGTAAAAATAAAGTGTCATTCCTCCCAAAATACTCCAAGGGAATATTGATATGAAGTGTTCCATCTCTGAGAGGAAAAATAACTCATGCATATAACAAATAAAACTCCATGAAAGAACCTGTTGACGGGCGAAAATGACCGCCCATCAATTGGAAGAATGAGTCCGGTCCGGGGTTGTCTAAATAACCCAATCCATTTGGTATAACTCGTTCTGACGGGTTTAATGGCTCCGTTGGCCAATCTAAAAGTCCTAGAAGAAACAAATAAAAGAAATGAATAACCTTATACATCAACCAGTGCCTTATATAGAGCTAAATATGAATGAAAATAATCAGTAGGGTAAACAAAATTATTTAATTCCTACTACCAAGTTTCCTATTAAGCATGCAATAAAAGAGAGAGTATATAAAATATAGAAATTCTTACACAACAAAAACATGTACTAGTCACCAAGAAAGTACTTGATAGATATTTATGACCCTAGGTTGTAGAATAAATAAGTCCTTGACTTGTAGGAACACACCAAACACTCTCCAAGATCTCGAGGAAGTCAATATTCTTCAACATGTCCACATCGCATGGAATAAAAGAAACCATGATCATGAATGTAAAGAAGTTCAACCAACACTTGTACTCTATGCTATCTCTCAATCACACACTCTCTAGAAGAAAATATGAAGCAATGAGAAAAATACAAAGCATTGATCTACTCCCTTCACTATGTGCAATGCTTTATAACAATGATAGAAGTGTAAGAATAGAGAAACATAAAAATAAAGTGTCATTCCTCCCAAAATACTCCAAGGGAATATTTATATGAAGTGTTCCATCTCCGAGAGGAAAAATAACTCATTCACATAACAAATAAAACTCCATGAAAGAACCTGTTGATTTAGCTTAAAATGATCGTTCATCAATTGGAAGAATGAGTCCGTCCCGGTTGTCTAAATAACCCAATCCATCTGGAATGAACTCGCTCGACGGGTTTAATGGCTCTGCTGGCCAATCTAAAAGTCCTAGAAGAAACAAATAAAAGAAATGAAAGAGATAACTATTAAATAGCCACTTAATATATATATATATATATATATATATATATATATATATATATATATATATATATATATATATATATATATAACTATTGTAGATGATATTTAAAAAACAGATCTGTCTATCTTATTTATGTGCATGATATAAAAGTTATGTAAGTTTTAATCTAATCTCATGAAAATATTTATAAAGATGGTTGCTTTAACAAAAGCAGAGAAAGAAAGCACATATAAGCTATTTTGTTTTCTCTTTTATTAATTAATTAAAGATACTATGAAACATGTGAGGTATGTGGACTCGGCCAAAGCCGAATACCATATTAGATTTTCAAAACAACAAAACGCATGTGAAAGAAATGAACTAACCTATCAATGAGTTAATCAACATACATCCAATCATCTATATGATTATAGAATGTCCAGCCAGCCTGTCTAAGAGATAAATCTGCAGTGAACTTTGAAATTGTTTGGAGTAAATGCAAAACAATATATTGATTGTTGAATTTTAATGAAAGAACGATGAGATGCAAATAATCGCTATGGTATTTGTGATTGAAAGAAATTACATTTAAGATAAATCTAACTCAGAATAACATGCTTTTAATTATTCAACAAAATTCTAAAGAAAAATCTTATCATTTGGGTTGAACGAATGACCGCTCCTTTCAATATTTGAAGCATCAAAATGTGGACAGTATTTTAAAGAGATTATCCCAATGCCATAATATATTATGAAGACAAAAGCTATCAACAACTATTTATTTATCAGAATAAACAAAACCATAGATGAAACAACATTTATAGAGAGCTAAAGCTTAAATGTAAATATATGTTTTGTTCAAATTCATGAATGAATCATCCACCTTCAAAGCTCGTGCCAAGATGCCTTGATTACAAAAAATATGAGTTTTTAAAAGGTTTTAGAAAGGTAATTGTCTTATCTTATAAGATAAATTTAAATCTCTACAATCATCTACTGACTACAAAAATAGGGGGAATATAACCACCCCAAATCCCACTAAATCTCTAAATACTAAAAAGAGTTTGTTCCTTACAAAAATGGCCATGGATGCTAATAAGCCCAAAATGCTTCATATCATTTGGTCACCATAGACCTCGATATCCTTAAAGAAAAAGATGAAATAAAGAAATTCAGATATACATTTAACTAATATTTTACAATTTCAATAATACTAGACTGGCTACATAATCTGCTGATTTTGTAGCTAGTCTTATTTTTAGCAAAATAAATCTCCACTTATTCTATGAATCAAGATATAACACAATTTAAGATAAAAACAAGTCTTTACCTTTAACTAAAAAATCAATTCATTTATTGTGATCTCAAAATTAACTTCACTGCTACGCCTCAACATTTTAACTATTATGTTCCCCCGCTATTTTCAAGCATTTCCATTCTTGTTTCCTAACAATGGAATTTAGCCTATGATTTTCATCCGTTAACGAGTCGACCTGAACAGTGAGGGTTTTGGTTTGTGATTGTCAAATGCATGTCCGTATAATACTTATCAATCCAACAAAACAAATTTCACATTGTGAATCTGTGACAACCATTTGAGAATACCCACGATCGTGTGACCAAATGTCTCCACTGTTTCCTATGGATTTCTTATCAAACTTGATACATGGAAATCCTTGACTGTGCTTCAGGTAGGGTGGTAAATTATCCATGAAATTGTAAGCATGGTCGGGTTCTGCTTTGAAGGAAGGAGGGTCTTCTTCGACTAAGAATCTCTCAATCTCCGAATCTAAGCTCTCATGGATCTCGATCGCTTTTGATTGATCTCACATGAGCATTTGGTTTATTTCGTAGTTTCCTTGAGATCAACCTACCTGCCTTTTTATTTTTAAAACCTAAATCAATATCACCTTTAGATGGTTTGCACAAAGGCTTGTTTGCGTTCTTAGAAGAGGCATTAGGATGGGTGTGTTGTTCATGGCTCTACTCAACAACTTTTGGGTCGGGTATAGGCTTACTGAGGGTGGTTGTAAGACAGGCCTATGTAGATGAAGGAACTTCTTTGGCAAGGACCATGGTTTCTTTCTCTACCACGTGGTTTGTCAACCTCTACAACATTTGAGTTAACAAAACCATTTCGGGTTAAGAAGGTGTTCCAATCATCATTTTGTAACTTCAATTGATGTACCAACAATATCTTTATCAAACCATGGTGAAAAAGGATTGAATCCAAACATTATTTCTTATACCTCTTTTCCATTTTATAAAAACTTCCAATGTGTAATATGGCATATTTAATTGAAACCTGATGAAATTCATCAGCAAACATATGTAATATAGAGAAACAAAACCAAAATAGCCTTCGCGATGTCACTTAATTGTTTCAATACTACTAGCAAACCATGCCACCGGGTTTTCAATAGGGACACAGACATACCTTTATCACAACAATTGATTTTGAGATGTGAAGAAAGGCTCCATGGAACCTCCTCAACCTTGGCGTTTTTAAACCACTTCTGCCCGGCCAAAGGAAGACTTATACTTGAGTACAAAATTTCTCTCAGAATCTTTGACTGAATGTTCTCTACCTTGGCTCTAAAACAAAGAAAGCACACCCTCGAGAAGTTCGGGTAGTTAAAACCCCGAATTTATCAGAAAAATAGCTGTGCCTTGACCCTCGAATCCTCCCTCAGATCATCAAATAGAGCAGGGCAATTAGAGCCATTGGTTCAACTGACAATCGGGCCATGGGGATAAAAGGAAGACAATAATACATTGGGTAAGGAGGGTTTCTAGGAGAAGACCAAAACGACATTTCAGAACCAAAACTCAACAATACCCTAGCGTGTATGAACAAAGGTTATTCAATACCAAATGAAAGGTGTTTCGTGAAATGAATGATATGAGTACATGAGAAACCCGAGACTCAACTCGAAGTGATGGGTTTATCGTTGCTGAACTGCCACCTCCCATAGGGTATAGGCTACTTCACTGTGTGCATTAAATTTTATCATTAAGAACAAGGTGGGTTTGGTTTCTAAAGTTTAGGAGAGGGAAAATTTATAAAACAAAATGTAATGACAAGGATAGGTATGACCAAGAGCCACAAACATATATATCATGGTTTAAATCAAATAGATCATTGGTGGTTCAAATAACAACCCAAAGCATGCTTCACATTTGAGGAGTGAATAAAGAAGATGAACTTCATAACATGAAATAATCTTTATTAACAAAAACTATAGAGCCATCCACCTTTCATAAGATTTAGATAAAGAGATAAATGCTTCATTCATGCTTTCAACAAGAATGAAGCATGAAAACAAAAATACTAGGAATAACCAAAATATCACAATTATAGTTTCAAAAATTACTTATGGAGAACAATAGTCGTATGACCCCTGTGTGCCTGTGAAGCAAATGCTTAAAAGTTGGAACAAATATGTGGGCTACGAAAGAACCCTCACTTGAGAATAGATATCTTCATGCAAGGACCAAAACAACACACCAATAACAACCTCATATAAAGTACACCCCTTCTCCAAGATATATTTTGTCTTTGAATTAAATATTTCTCCATCAAAATATGTCCAAATTGAATTTTCCATCAAAACAATTTTCCAAGAATACTAAAAAATCTCAAGGTAAAAGAGTGAAATCCTAAGGGAGGAAACTTCCAATAATAAAACCTCCATGCTTAGCATAGGTGTAAGATATTTTCAACGTGTATTTTTGTCTTAATTGAAATGGCAGCTAGGTACATAGTAGAAATATGTAGGGTGTCATAACTATGGGGAAAACCTCCTTTAAGTAAGGAGCACCCTCCCTACACTAGAAATGGAAAGTGTTAGGATCATTCACATAAATGGGAAGGATCCTCAAGGAAATAAAATCAATCCTAAATAGAAAATTCCATCAAAGTCAACCATAAGTAAAATTAAGAAGGTTTACTCAAGTTGGGTGAGTTGGTATAGGCTAAGAATAGAAAGAAGAATGGTCACAAGAAGGTGTGAGGAGGATTCCTAGAGTATTTTTCCCTTGGTCAAAGTCATAGGAAAATATACCATGTAAACCTTATATGGGACCCCACCAAGCACCCTCTAGAAGCTACAAAAATGGATTTGGACCCTAAAAAATTTAAACACCTTGGAATGGCTTGAAATCTAACATTGTTTTTGTATGGCATATTGGGTATACAACAAAATAAACACCCTTCTAAAAAAATCCTACTAAAAAAAAATAAAGAAAAATTTTCATGGTCTTGGATTAGTTGAAATTACCATGAACAATTATCAATATTGGGTCCTCAAAAATGCGATCCTCCTACAATTTTGACCAAATTTCTAAAACATCTCCCAAAAATAGAATTTTCTAAAAATAGAAACTTATTTGACTTGCCTCAAATTCAAACCATATTTCCATAACCATGTTTATTCAAAAATATGATCAACTATATATATATATATATATATATATATATATATATATATATATATATATATATATATATATATATATATATATATATATATATATATATATATATATATATATATGACTCCTCAATGATGTACAAAATGACATGAATTTGGCCATATGCTTTAGGAGTCTTCAACATCCCATAATTTCTCTATAAATGTTGCAATTAATATATAAGTATGGGGAACCTAGTACCACTAAAACCCGACCTACTACATGTGATGTGCCTTTAGAAGACCTGTATATAAGCTAACTACTGAAAAACATGCTCAATTATCCTGACTATTCTAGTATTCAAGTTTTATTGTCAGCTTATCAATAACCCAGTTTCACATATGATTACGAGTCACGTCAATGATAAATAGAATACCAAGATACTTGGTTATTTCCCCCCTTTTAACCCATTTCCATTGGGAAATAATATACTCTAGGTGATTGTCTAATAAAATAAGTAGCATAGATGTTTTCTACTCTTGTAGTATCTCTTTAGAAGCTTTACAAAATGTGTTCATAAGCATAGTGGGAGTTGATTAAATATTATTGGGGAAGGCCAGTAACTTTACCTTGGTAAAGTACCTTTTATAATAGATAACCCAAGGCATGAGATGTGAGAAAATATAAACCAGGGGCTATAGGGTATCCCTGTATCATTGATTTGCTAAGAGGAATAAGATAAGTAAGGGATCTATTAACACACACAACAACAACAACTAAAGCATTGGAAAAGAAAATATTGACATAATATATGAACTTTGACCCAAATCCTAGCCACTCAAGTATGTGGAGAATGAATTTCCACTCCAACTTGTCATAGGCCTTGTAATAGTCCAACTTCAGACACATTCCTTTAAAACCTCTCTCTTTGGCCAGAAAAAAATCCAAACATTCAACGATGGAAATAACTCACAAAATTCTCTTCCAGATAGTATTTAAAATACAAAAATCTCCCACCATATAAAGATAAATCTATATCTTGATGTAAACACTGGAAACTTTCAGTTTGATGATATGCCATAAAAAAATTTCGAGCATGATCGATTTGGAAGCCTAATTTTGTCTAATTAATATGAGCCTGAAAATTGGAAACCTAATCATGATCTCCTGCTAACAAATATAACCATAAGGTATCATAGTTCTATAATCAACCTTGTCCTAAATATGATAAATAATCTTGGTAGTCCAAAAAACATTTTGGACTCTTATGCCATTGGCATCGTGATTTTATTTATGATGATCCCTTAGAAACCTACCATTTGGATGACATTTTCTTCTTGGAAGAAAGTGAGAAGATGACTAAAGTTCCCAATAATGGATCTAATCAACTTTTGGTTCCCCCAAATATAGTTTTCTAAAGACTAGTTCACACTTCTCATTAGCTAATTCAATACATCTTGATATCTTTTTATAGAATAAGGATGTTAAGAATTTTTTTTTTTAGCTTAAGATTGTTTCGGTGGAAGCTCTAATTTTTGCAACCCCATCATAACCCAAAAACTCACTCCCTTTGACCTAAGTTGTCCTCTAGTTTATGATGGTTATCTTGATTCTTTCATTAAAGAGAGGAGATGATCTAACAGTGTTATTTTAATTGAGATAGATAGCCATACTACTTAGCTTCCATCTTGTACCAAAGGAGGAAAATTGTATCGTTGTGTAAGGAGGAAAATTGTATCATTGAAGCAGTTTATGGATTTTCATGATCATCATGCAAATATATTTAGGATGGATGGCCAATGCATGCTCTATGATTTGGAACAATGCCTAGAAAAAATGAGGCATAGTACAACAACACTAATTATGGAAATTTTTCTCAGTTCATTTGGCCTTATTCTAGGAGGACCCCTAGTAGTAGATGCATGAACTAACACTTCATCAATCCCTACAGGAAGCCAATGTTTCTTTCACTCAATAGAAATGGACTCATATCTACCATTATTGGATGCAAGGTGAGAACATGACAAGTAATAAACATATGATATATCTCAATAAATTATCACATAGCAAACCCTGCATTCATAAATAATCACATAACAATTCATAAAACATTAAACATAACTAGAATTGATGGCTATATAAACTATGCTGAAAGGAGAAATCACACCTGATCTAATGAAATGGTCGACAATACAATTGGAATGTTTGACCCCATGTGTTTCTCTTCAGTTGTATGACCCTTTCTTATTCTTGAGCTTCCCTCAATCGACGAAGAAAGATCTTAAAGTACCTGCCAGAAGCATTCAACCTACATAAATATCTAAAAAATCAATACAAGTCATATTTGTAGCACATTATTTACTTTAATATGTGTTGGTCACTATAATTGCTTATTTAACTAAACAATCAAGTGCTACATAAATTGTCAACCCAGGGAAGTCTCTTTATTTCAAAGGTAATCACGCACTATATATGCTCAATCTCAAAAGCAACCTAGAGTTGTAAAAACATATTAATCACACTTTGCCTTGAACAAACTGAAGTTCTAGCTTGAATTATAGGAAATCAACCTACCTATTGCAGAGTTCAAAGTTTAAATAAATGATTAATTAAAGAATCCTGGATTACATTTAAAGTAACAACAAGATGCTGCAACAGGAAAGACCAACTATCTTGTAACATAGAACATGACCCTATTCCTAAAGAAAGAATCTTTAGCACCTGTTTCTAATCATCACACTTCATGAACTCATTGCTTAATTGAAATAATTGACACACATTGAAGGCTAACTATCTCTAACAAAGAACAGGACCCTATTCCTGAAGCAGGAACCTTCAACACCTGTTTCTAATTAGCATGCTTTTATGAACTCATTAAAATAATTGACATACACTGAAGGCTAACTATCTCTAACAGAGAACAAGACCCTATTCCCGAAGCAAGAACCTTCAACACCTGTCTCTGATTATCAAGCTTTCATAAATTCACCAAGCAGGATTGCTAACTAGAATGATTAACAGTTACCCAAGCATGAATCATATGAAAACAATGTAAC
>SNQJ01S0037081.1:64943-89004 GCA_010110895.2 Picea sitchensis | reverse complement strand
CCACAAAAACACCCTAGCTAAAGCGTAGGTGTTTAGGATTCCATCTTAGTTGAGGGAATATTCAACATCCCCTTCTCCATCAAGAATTCTTTGATCCACAAGGGAATTTCCCTCAACAGTCTCCCACATGCACCTTTCTTGAATATTTCTTCCACCCATGAAAAATATTGGTGATTCTCAGTTGCAAATTCAAAGATATACCCTTCTAGGGTTGTTTTAACCCATAAATCAACTACTCGTGTAATCTGGTGATCCAACCGATGAAGTGATGAGATATTCTCTATGTCCCAAGTACAAGTCTTCTTGATGCATTATTTGAATTCATGAGCTTCTTGTAGCCTATTGTTGGCAGCCAATTCACTTTTTCTATGATCCTATAAGCTGCCTACACCTATGTCTTGCAAACATCAAGTTTTTTGTCACATTTCTCAAATAGACGACATTTACATTTCTTGTGACATTTATACATTTGTCTTCGTTAAATTTTTCACGACTGTAAGCGTGAAAACTTCTCCTTTCGAAGTTGTTTTTCGATCATTATCTGAACTGTCAATATCTTTTATGTCCTTACGCCTATTGCGCTTACCTTTTATTGATCACTATATGACTGGCAATATTCTTTGATCGATTCTCGTACTTCGATTGATTGTATGACTTGGTTCTATTAAGTTTGCAAGGTATTTATCATTTGGATTTGAACTTTATATGACTTGCCTGATCATTGTTTCTATAAATGCATAGGGGTTATAATTTATTTTGTTTATATATATATATGATATAATCCTTATGTTAATCTTTCATAACTTATTGGCTTGTCAACTATATGATCTTATATGTTAATCTTTTTATAACTATTGGCTTGTCAACTATATGATTACCGCTACAACCTTTGTTAAATTTTTGATTATATACATTGGCGATAGTTGATTTTTGAAGTTGATTTATATGTCGGATGTTTAAACATCTGCGGCATAGTGTTACAGATATATTACATTTGGATTTCATAGTTGAAGTACATGATTCAATGGTTGAACTACTATTATGGATTGAACAACTATGTAACTGGCTATACTTGCAATGAATAATATTCATGGCAGACTCCACCACCTACACATGCTCACATTAATGCTTACCACTTTTTCTCGTTCATTGCCATGGCTCTGCAATTTCAAGTTCTCAGGCAGATTCAAAAGCCTCTTACCATGTGTTCGGGATCCATGGCACCGCCGTATGAGTTGGAACCCAATGGCGCCCAAGCTTTGTTGATGTTTTACGCCAATGCCCACCGAGATTTGGCGTGATAAAGGGATGGTTTACCTTCTCTGAAACTTTTGAGGGTTTTAACCTTTGTGTAGCTCGACAATTTTCCATGAACTTTGATGGTTGAGCTAAAAGTAGGCTTACATACAATTAGGAGATTGATGAACAAATATCATCTCAACATGGGGTTACCTCCTCCTCGACAACACGGTTTAAGAATTGCAAGGTCTAGGAAGTACCGTGGACATTGTTGTTTCAATAACACAAAGTCACCTCTTGTGACAAAAGTATGCCCATATCCATGCTCAAACCACGATCGCAATAACTTGTTAATGATAATCAAGGCCAGACCTCGTGAAGGTTGATATCGGGTTTGTGTCTATCATCTACCACCTGGCTTCATTGATGATTTTATAGGTATCCTCTAAACGTACATTTCTATTTCATCGATCCTCAGATAAGATGTCCAAAAAGTTTAAGAGGTGCAAGGCTGATAACAGCCTGTTCCACCATGGGCTTATTGCTTCATCGTTGTTTATCATTTGAATTTGCTTGGTGATACATGGAAGGATTTTATTGCCCGTAATGGCTTTGAAGACACCCACCCTGTACAGGTAGGTTGATAAACCTGTGGTAATTGAAATGAAACCCAACCACTGCACTTACATACCACGCTTAAACCCTCTAAGAGCCTCCTCAAGGACTCCACTGACATCAGAATTAAGAGTGTAGAGGCCATTACAAAGCCTATGAAAAAAAATCCCAAGGAAAACATTACTGTAAATGCCAAAGGGAAAAGGAATGCCCTGACCTACTAGAATGGCTGTGGAACAAGCCTAAAACCCTCTCACTGAAGCCCAACCCTATAGTTCGAGATGCAGGGATTCGTGATTCTCATATTGAGCATTTTTTTGGCAAGTGAATATACCTATTCGGAAGGTTTATGTGCCAAACCCTCTTATGATTTTTGTATCAAACCTACCCCTCTTCCTAAAGGACGCACCCTATCTACCCTGGTATTAAGTTGCCTCATGAAACCCTTGTTCATTTGCCCAAACCCTCGCCGCCTTCCGGTTTAAAACCCCACACAACAATTCTCAGAATCAATGTAATTCATGGTTAGAACGATATTTTATTGATGTTCCTATACTTCAGTCAAAGATTCAATCATTGGAAGACCAAATTGCATTGCTAACTAGTCAAAAAGCCAAGCTACAAACAATGGATAAAAAGAAAAATACAACTGGCCCATCTCAAGCTGTTAAAAAAACGGAATCACCACTACTGCTAAATCCTGCTATAATCAAGCAAACTTCATCGCCACACATATATGGAGCCTTCTGACATCATTTGTTTTGTAAATAATCTAAGTTGATATAACGATTTGAATTCAATTTTATAGCTCTATTACATCATTGAATAGCTCTATTATTTTGTGTGCATTCTATATATAGCTTTTATTTGAATAAAAAGAACTTTTGATTCGATATATGGTTGATCCCAAATTTAGACACCATAGATTCTCATTTTGGATTTGATTCGGCTGCTTGATTTTATTTTGAGCTGCAGTTCCATTGAATTAACTAAATGGATGTTGTAAGCTTCAATTGAATTGGTTTGCATTCACTAACTGTAAGTTGTCATGATTATGATCATATAGGATTTGATCTTGTTATGGTTCAGATACTCTTATTGGTAAACTATTTCAAAGAGTCTAGTTGTTACGATATGCTCTATCATGTGATTTTCAAAAAATCATGAATATTGCTCTGTTCGGTTTCAATTTGGAAAGAATTACTTCGTTTTTATAAAAATAATGCTCTCAGTTGAGCCTGTGTGAATGCGCCTGAATTGTGGAATGGTTTTGATTTGTAATGACTATGTTAAACTCCAATTGTTTGATTTGCTCTTGTCTTGATTGGATTGGTGGTATTTTTAGTTAGTATGATTGTTTTCATGAGTTGGATTCACATCGAAAATAGACTTGATGCTGCTCTGTTTGATTTTAAACTTGCAAAACAAATTGGTCAATATTATTATTAGAGTTTGTTGTCTCTATCGAATCCAGTAATAATGCATTTTAAACAAATAATTTCGATCAAAGGAAATCGATATTGTTCCGCCTGGGCCACTAAAAACAAAATCCATCATATAATTTTGTGAACTCAAGCATACCGGAAAGGGATTTCATCCTACTGCTTATAGAGCTAATGCACCAAGTATTGATTTAATTTTATTTATGATATGAATCTTTTGCTATATCGTTACAGCCATAACGAATTGTAAAAATGATTTTGTTTGATTGGATCATATCTCTTGTTTAACAATCACATACTATATGTTTGATTATCGGTTTCAATCGGATATGAAACAATCCTATTGTTGTTCAATTTTGACTCAGGACCCTGCATTTTGTATAACAAAATAAATGTATATTCTTATCTCGTTCGGTTGAATTACTTTTTATCTTGTTTAATTTTGAATGATAGAACCATTTCAATCTCAATGATTGGTTTTCAAATGGTTATTGGAAGATAATTGATTTAATTCTTTAAAAGATTTTGAATCGATTCTCGAGTGTCGGACATAGAGCCTGATGGATCAGCCATTTAATCACACATGACTCAGCTAGTCTAGAGAATGCCTTTAATCATTTTATTAATAAAAGAGTCTCTAACTTGTCTATTTTGGACCATTTTCAGGTGAATTTGAATTACATGGAATTTGATGGGATGCTTTCAATGATATATGATATTATTTTAGTTTCCTAGTTTAGTTAGAATTGGGAATATCCTCCCAGATTATGTAAAACAATTTTGATAACTTCCAGGAGGTTTACCCCGGAAAATCCATAAATACTTATGTATTTTTTGTAATAGTGATCATCCTCATTCTGGGAGAAAAAGGATATGGATATCTATAGAGACTGATAATATAAATTATACTCACATGTTTTAGCCATAATATCAATCTTTGTTTCATGTTTATGTTATCAATTTGCATTTGTTAATGACTACTTTAGCTATCTTAGTCTTTGCAAATGATAAGTGATTTAATTTAACATGATCCATATATATGATTTCTTCTAGGGTATTTAAAAACATGGTAATTACTTGATTCACTAGAATGATGTATTTATCTTCTATCAATTACTATTAAGTATAAGTTTATGCATAACAGGTTTACCTCTAATTGTCGAGATTTATAAATCATATAATTGTTATGATTTTTTGTGTCTTGTTTGTCTTGTAATCATTCTTGAAGAGCACTGCAACTATCTTTTACGAGAATCTTCTGGATTATTCTGTGCGAGTTTCCTTCCTCTGATATGCTAGAACAATCATCATACATAGGACAACCCTGGAGCATTTCCTTTAGGTCCGTTTGTTATTTGTTTTATATATTTGTTAGTATTTCAGTTAGATATATGTGTAGTTATATTAGATTGTTTAATTTCAGTTTTATTTTGTTCATAAAATAAAAAAAAATCAACAAAAATATTCTTTGTCTTAGGGCATAAAGCAAATGAGTTTTCCAGGTTTTAAATCTGTATTTTGTAGATTTTGTAGATATTGTATATTTGCAAATAAGTTATATTTCAAATAGTAGTTTGTATATATAGAAATAGTAGATTAGTTAGTTTAATAGTTAGTTTTAATTAGATTATTAGATTAATTCATTTATTTATTGTTAGTTATTTAGTTTGTTTTATTTAGTTTTAGTTAGTTTATTTAGTTTTAGTTAGATTAGTTAGTTTAGATTATTAGTTTTCTCTTTGGTTTTGTTAGGACCTAAGATCGGATAATGGAGTCGCTAAACCCATCAGGGTATTTCATCCCAAACGTCTTGGGTTAATAGACAACCCCATCGTTCCCACTCTCTCGCTGATTCAATTGGCTCATTTCACGCCACACTCTATAGTATATCCAATGGAAAAATCCTTTCCATAATTTTACCTATAATATCTCTATACCTGCTGCTCTATCTTTTCTCAATAAGACATATTATGACCCAATCTCTTGTACCGCCAAGTTTCACCGCATTCCGCCTTCCATATAAATTCATCACAATTTCATTCCCACCATTGTTGAATGTCATATATATAGATCCACAAAATAATTCTTCTTACAAAGTCTTTTAAATCATAGGTCCCAATATCATAACCATTTTGTTGGCGCAAAAGTGATCGCACTGTGGTCCTTCAAATTACAAACAAAAAGGCACTGAGTGTGGAATCTAGTGTGTTGAATTTTCATCTCCCAGAGGGAAGAAGTCTCACCCAAATCACAACTAAGATGAGTAGGAGAGGGAAGATAAGGATAATACTCAGAGAGATCTCCAAAGTATCAAGATTCATATAATTCATGTGCAACATAGTTTAAACCCGAAGCAACTCCTAATTCTAACTAAGAATAGAGAATTGATTTGTGTCGACATTCACCTCGGAAGATATCATTTAAGGACATTAATATCATTCATAAAAGATAACGCAACATAACATTCCATAGAATCAAAATGCTAAATACACAAGATATTTTCAAAATAATTGGCCCCCACCGTATTATCATATAATATGTTTTTTCTCAAAATACAAGATCAACTAGAGTCACATATACAATTGGTCATACCAAAGATAATAGAAAATTATTTTTACTATTGTGAGACAAGGTTATCTCATTCCCTTTCTCTTTCCAACACTAAAGTACTACATGAATCTTTTACATTATCAATCTAGTTCGTAACCCAGATCTCAGGACTTAGCTAAGCTAACAACAACAAAAAATTGAACTAGACTCATACTTGGATCCGACCTTTCCCAACCTTACTAAGATTAATTCAAACTCAACAAAAAATAACAAAACATAATAACAATGATAATCCCCCCTTTTACAATCATATTGATCCATTATAATCTAATCCAAGCCATGTCATTGAGAACCTGATATTTCTCTCTTATTCTTGATTTGGTTGCAACCTCTTTATCCAAAAAATGGTGTTGCACCATTCTTCCACCTGCTTTCCTCACTCTAATTGTTTCTTTGTTATGTATTCCCTTTCTATGCTTTTGTCTCATTTAGTCACTTTTATGGCTCCAAAATATCTCGACAACTTATTCATCAAAGGAAGGTCCCAAATGTGGGAGAAAAAGATAGGCTGAGGAGGAGAAGGTAGCTCCACTGACAGTGAGGAATTTTGCTCCACCAACAACATAGGTACAAAGGGAGAAGTTAGCTCCACTAGTAGTACAGGCTCAGAGGGAGCCAAAGTTCAGAGGGAGTCATCCCTCAGATCCAGTAGGGAGGAGAAGCCCGTGATCAAGGTGCAGAGGAAAATGGATAGGGATTAGGTATATTCAGAGGTTTTTTCAACTCATAGAGAGTTCAAATTCATAGGGAGTCAAGAGACCCATAGGGAGAGTCCGTCACTTAGTGGAATCCAACCTTCAGGTCCATATGAGAGAGATACATCATCCAACACTGTCAAGAGGGTTTCATGGGTTAATATGGATAGAAAGGAGGTTCGCATGTAGAGGCTTCTAGAATACCATGTCTCTCCAGATGGATCGCAATCGACATCATGATTTTATTTAGTGACTGAGGATGCATCCAGTCAAGAGGAATAGATCGTAAGTTTTTCTTCAGTGAAAGAAGGAGAAACCAATCATACATATTGGAGAGAAGTTGTGGTAGAGGATCCAAAGATGAGTAGTGATTATTACATAAATTTAGGTGATGATGGAGGATTTAATCTCTCCCTTCTAAGAGGGAGAGTGCTGATTCTCGTAGCATCGAGGTATTCCCACTTGTGGAGGTGGCAGGAATACCCTCTCGCTAAGATGGAGTGTTGATTTTGTAGCTTTGAAAGGTATTCTCAATGACCCTAGGTTTTAAGACATGGGACTATTGTGGGCAAATCTACATCACACTTTCAATTTCCAGGAACATTCCCCCTGGATTTGAGTAGGGTTCATGGTTGCGGATGGGCTCAGGTTTGTGTTGGGCTCACACCTGCCGGCGAAAACCCTAATTTGATCGCTGACTTGTGGAGATCTCATGTTGACCCCCAGGACTTTTATATAAAATGAGAGGTCATTATGGCCATGGTTATCACAGAGTGTGGAGAAGGATGGAGCTAGCATAAGTGAGTCTCCACTTGTGCTAGGAGGATTGGTGATCCTTTTCACCAACAAAAGGAAGTCCGCAAGGTGGAGAATATGGTCTAAGAGAGAGGAGCGAGGAAGGTATCATGTGTGGAGAAAATATTTCATACCATACATGGTTTGCATGAGGATGAAGCACACATACATAAGCAGAAGGATGAATCACATACATATGCAATTTGTGGTGGAGAAAAATGCATGTATGTGGTTGTCATTGGTGAATCGGTATATGAGTTCTCTCGGTAGTAAAAATATGTACAGTCGACATGTGGACGCCAACAGCGCCATATAGTGGTCTACAAATACATTTAGCATAAGAGATTCCTAGTGGATTTGTTGAGGTTTGGCTTTCTGATTTGTGGCGACATTGGAGAACAAGGTTTTTCTCAGCTTTGGTGACTTTGGAGGACAAGGTTGTCCTCATATTTTTGGCGATATTGTATTGGCTAGGAGGGTTGGTTTCAGGTTTCTGATGTTAACAAGATTACAATATTGAAATTGTGTCTCATGTATTGATGATTCATCTCGATCTTGTGTTTCCTATACATATGTTTTCAGTCAATAAATTTCAGCAGAATTGTTCAGTGATAACAACAAGGGTATTATTGTTGGTTCACTAGGAAACAATTTTCAGATATTAAAATTAGTCACATAGAGTGCATGTGAAAATTGACAAAACATTCCTCATTGGCCCTAAATTTCAAAAATAGTATTAAGGATCGTGCAGCAACGGTTAATAATGTTTACTCAATTCTATTTTACTCCATAACTTTTTTCAAAGAAAAATTAATTTGCAGTCATGGTCCAAACTAGTGGTAACAAGCGGTTTCACGAGATTGAGATTTAATGTGGAAAGACAAATGGGAAGTGGAAATATTTTACTTTGATGTGTTATTCCTTACAGCAAACTTTTGAATTTTATATTTCAAATATTTAGACTATTGATATAATATGAAATTAGGAGGACTCCCCTTGTTACTTGAGAGAAGTATGATTTTCATTATCTTTATTATGTTCCTTTGAGTAATTAAAGGAGGAATTAAAGATTGAAATATATAAATCATTTGGTGTGATCTCATCCAAATCAATGGATGCCTTCTTGTAGTCATCTAACAACGAGTACCGCACGGAGCTTCGCATAAGGATGGATATGACTGTGATCAAATTTTGCCTGCACCAAAGTGCCTCGCACTTCTTCAAATCAACGAGCTGTGAGACTCGCCGCTTAACTCCAAAACAATCCTTCGTTTCGCCTCAAACGGATGTCGGGAGCGAAAAATATAGCGATCTGTTCGGAAAGACAAACAAGCAAAGGATCGACCGGTACCAGATAGGTTGACGTAAGGGCCGACACTCCATGTGGTAGAAATCGTGATGTCTAGGGTGGAAGATGATGACGCGGACCTTCATTTATTGGCAGATCAATTGGCATATGAGCGCTTGACATCGCGTTTTCATTTTGCGGTTGAATGGTATGCTGACGGGTTCAATCTACGGTCACTGGTTTCCATTTAAAGTTTTGTCATAAGCGGGTGAGCTCTAATCTACCTACCTCGGGCAGGGAAACGATTTGGCAAGGAACCAACAACCAATGCCAATCGCGGCGTTGTTTATTATATATGGTGCAAATTATATTGAATTTGAATAGAGTTACCACACCGGCCGTCTTAGTCCCGTTCTTGGTCACAACATTTCACATATAACCACAACTATGTTACATAGTGAACGTGTGGTTGAAATATGGTTCAAATAGTTGTAAACCTACCCGCCACTTGTTACTATATTATTCACCTATGGATCATTTGTGGAATGGACGCGGTCATATCATGAACCCATACGTCCAGAATTAGCTAAGGGTCGGCGTGCCCATACGTCTCTATAGTTCGCGACTATTAGTGCGGTTGCATGCAAAGATCCGTGTTTCACGCTTTAAATTGCGTGCTAGGTTGTACGAACAAGGGCATTTTGCAGACGCAGACAACAAGTTTGAGGCGGGAGACCGTTGTGCCTAACTTCTTCGCTTTTACCAAACGAGGTGCCGAAAAGCCCAGCCAAGGGTTTTTGGACGCTCTGAATCCATTGGAGTAGTTGGTTTGTTATTTTGAGCATTTTAAGACATGTTTTGAGCACTTTGAGAAATTAATAATAATGATCCATTAAGTCGGACCGTGAGATGCAGCCCGGCAGAGGGGTAAACCCCTTTATCATTTGTTGTGTTTATGTCTCATGTTCATTAATTATGCTTCTATTTATTTGTGTCTTAAATGAGTGAACTTACAAAATGATGTGTTTCAAAGTTGGATCTTATCATTTATTTTGAACATTACATAAACTTTACTTGCAAATATTTTCAAGATTTCAAGTCTTCTTTCATATTTTTAGATCAAGTTGGCATCATCGTGAGCAACTGGTTTTGAAGACTTGATTTGTTTGCAAGTTTTGTTTCTAATACTCGCAAGGTTGAAACTCATAAGAGGAAAAGGTCAACTTATGGAGCCAAGCTCATCCCTTCAAGGAGGAAGCATAAGCACATTCACCGCAGCTCAGTGATAAGACATCTTCACTCAAGTATGCCTATGAAGAGTCGGAACAAGCCCTAAGATGAAGATCTTATAAAGGTTGTCATGGAAATGAGAGAGATGATGGAATATCTCTTTATGGAAAGGAATGCATTGTTGCAAGGTGAAGTCTTACAACCCTTCAAAAGCTATTAAGTTATGGAGACAAAGGGTGATAAAAAACTCCAAATGAAATGGAGGAATGGTGCTTCACCACCCTCTCTCCATATTCTTCTTCTTCTTCTACCAATTCAAGACCTCTTTCAATTCTCCAAAGGGACATGGTAAAACTCCTTCATTAAAGCTTGATATAAAATTTGGAATTGCCAATATACAAATGGAGGCTAATGGCCGAGAAGTTAGGATACAATTGGGATATGTCGATTGAGGCATATTGTAGAATTCAAGATGATGAAAATTCAGCTTGCTTCATTAACATTGATAGCGTAACACTCATTTGGTGGGAATCCAAGACTCAGAGGACATGAAAAAGCATGGTAAAATTTTTAATTTCTTGGAATGATTTTATTGTTGGTAATTGAAAAACAATTTTTATCCATTGGCATATAAGCAAAAGGCTACTATGGAATGGAAAAAATTTAGACAAGCTAAAGGCGCTGATTTAGCTTTCATCAAGAATTTAGGAGAAGAGCTTTGGTTTTGGGAGTAGATTTGTTTCTCAAGAAACTTTGCCTCGAATACATTTGGAGCTTTACATAGTTATTTTGAGACATACTATACTCATGTTTAACTCTTCAAATATAGATGAAGTTTTTGTTCAGTTACTCCATTTGGAAGCAAGAGGAAGGAACGACACTCTCATGAGGGTAATAAGAAGACTTTCTGTGCCCATGGAGATAAAGGAAAGAAGAAGTTCAAGGGGAATGGCAGAAAGAATGTCAAGGTTAAGAAAGAGGGAGAAAAATTCACATGTAAACATTGTTCAAAAGATGGCCATGATGAAGACCATTGTTGAAACTTCATGATCCCCAAAGAAGAAGACCCAAAAAGTTTGACAAACAACAACAAAGGGAAGTCAAAGATCGTTGTGACTGTTTTACAAGACTTAGGTTCAGATTCTGGTGATGAAACAAAGATCACAACCATGGTTATCAAGGTAATGGTTATAATGAAAGTACTAGTTCTTCAAATAATATCAATGTAACTCAAATTAAGAGAAAGGAGAGAATTCAACTTTTTCACATAAGGGTTGTTTTAAAGAATACTAAGATAGATACTCTATTTGATACTCGATCTCAAGCAAACCTTATTTCTAAAGAAACTCCAAATTAAAGTTGAAACAATTCCACATCCTGGCCATACCTCTTGGTTGATATGCGTGATAATGCTAAGTTACAAGTAACAAGAAGGTGTAAACTTAGGTTTGCTATCACCTAAATTTTGTTGATGAGGTAGAGCTTGATGTTATTTCGCTGGATATCCGTAGACAGGTTGGAAGTCCAGATTTGTAGAGTAGGAAAGCTATTTTTCATCAAGCCATGAGAATAAGTATCATTTGTTTAAAGATGGAGCTGAGTATTGTTAGAGCCCATACAAATAAGATGAATTTATCACTTATAAATGGGACAAATGAAGAGATTATCAATGCTAGTAAGAATTTTGTTCTCTTAAAGATCAAACCTAAAGAAGATATTGAAACCGAGCATTTCAAGGTTGTGATACAAAGTTGAAATCAAATCTATCGAGGTTGTTAATCAATATCGCGATGAAATGTTTAAAGAACCTAAGGATTACTCTCCGAAAAGGGAATCCAACATGAAATTCAATTGTTAAGATAGTCCTCTTCCAAACATTGGTATGTGTAGAATGTATGTTGCGGAAAATGCCGAGATTAAAAAACAAATTCAAGAGGCTGCTCGACAAAGGGGTTATTGTACTGCTCATCGCCATGGATCTCCAATTGTGTTAGTAACAAAGAAATATGGTACATGGAACATGCATGTAGATTTCAGAGCTTTGAACAATAACAAGAAAGGCGAATCATTATCCTCTTCTTCCCTAGAATTGATGATTTTCTTGATCAATTAAAAGATTCTAAATATTTCACCAAGTTAGATTTTGAGAAGTGGATATCATCGTGATCAACGATTTGGTCAATGACATTACGGAAATATCAAACTTTCAAAACTCAAGCAAGGTTTGTTTGAATGATGAATTCTTTGGATCTGCAATGCACATGCCATTTCTCATGAGATATGAAATGATGTCTCTAAGGTCTTTCCGATGATTGTGTTATTGTTCATTTATATGATATTTGATCTTTAGCAAATCTTGAATATACGTTGACATGTGAAACAAGTTTTGGATATTTTGAGAAAAGAAAGTTGTTTTTGAAGTTGTCCAAAATGTGAACCTGGAAAGACTTCACTTATTTTACTTAGACATATTGTTGGTGGAGGTGAATTAAAAAATTGATCCCTCCAAGGTCAAAAGTCATCTTGAATACCCAAGCCCAGCAATGTGACCGAGGTAATAAGTTTTTTGGGAGAAAACCCAATATTGGAGGAAGTTTATTGCTAATCTTCCATTGCAGCTCCATTGCTACGCGCGACAAGTGTCAAACAAGTTTTCCAATGGGAGGCAAGCAACATAAGGATTTTTTATACTTTGAAAGAGAAGATCGGCCAGCCAGCTCGCCTTTTAACTTCCAACAATCACGTCCCTTTTGAAATCCAAACGATGCAAGCAATTATGCAATGGGAGAATTTTGTTACGATGGTAAGCCCATTTGTTTTCATTCTCAAACTTTTACCGGTGCCATGATTAACCATCCTACTTATGATAAGCAACCATGCATTGGTTCAAAGTGTAAAAAATGGAAACATTATTTGTTGGGAAAGAAACCATTCACACTCCATCACCAACCATTGCAATACTTACAGTCACACACAAAGCTACAACAAGCTAGGCACTTTAGATGGATGGTTTTTTTTTACAACAATTCCACTTGGTTATAGGGTTTAAAAAAGGTGTTTATAACAAAGTTTTTGATATGTTTTCTAGGCCTATTATTAGTGCTTCCGCTATTCTTTGCCATAGCCCTATCATGCATGAAAGCTATGTTGAACAATATGCTTGGATACTGATTTCAAAGAAATATATGAAAACTTTACTTTTCTAACCATGTTGAGGAATTGATTACCATGTGCATGATAATCTTTGTATCACCTTTGCAAGCTATGTATTCCAATGTGAGGAAAGCGGAAGAAATAATGTTGAGAATTTGAAATTGTATGAGCTCCGTGGTTGGATTGATGATCATGGAGAGCATGTTCGATTCCTTCTATAGATGATTTTTCCCGTATCTTATCTTAACTGCATGAAGACACAATCCTGACAGAGAATGCAAACTTCAAAAACGAGGAAATGTGGACTATCTTCGAGTTATTAAAGGTATCAATCCAAGCAAAGCCAAGTAGATTGAGGGTTGGAAGGGTGAGGGAACTATATACCCTCATCTTCACATAGACCCAAAATAGTATTTTGGAGGTCCAAAGCTTCCCAATGTGAGGTGTGATTAGGGGATCAAATTTGCTCAAAATTCAAAGTGCTCGGAATTGCTTCAAATCAACAAGAGCGAGAGAGGCCTCATCGCTATGAACTCAATGCAACCGCTTCGCCTCAAAACAAACACGGAGAGAGAGATATCACGGGATCCGTTTGTATCATCAAACACAAAAAGGATGTCGACCGTAGTCCGCATGTGCTGACATGGCAGGTTCGACGCTTCGACGCAGTAGATCGACATCCAGTGGCGTATTACGATGACGTGGCCTTCATTTATTGGCAGAAAGTTGGCATATGAGCATTGACACGCGGTCAGCTCTTGGTGGCTGATGAGTATGTTGACACGCGGCCCACCCATATTGCCACGTAGTCACTGGTTTGGTTTTAAAAGTTTTGTCGGGAAGGAGTCAATCACACTTCTGTGGTAGGGAAATGACTTTGGCAAGAACCACCAAACCAAGGCAGCAGCTATTGTGCTGTTTATATGTACGAAGAAGTGCATATGTGGTAACTATATTTGAATTTGAATATAGAGTAGCTTAATGCCGACCGGGCCGCCAGTATTTAGCCCCAACCCTTGGTCGTGTGCCATTTCACATATAACCACAACTATGTTACATAGTGCACGCATGGTTGAAATATGGTTCAAACGGTTGTAAACCTACCCACCACTTGTTACTATATTATTCGCCTATGGACGGAGCCCCATTTTTAAAATGTGCATATTCTGTTGTCATGAACCCATATACCGAGCTAGGCGGTTAGTTACGCACCATAATTGTTCCGGCCAGCTATAACTCCCTAGCTGTTGCATTCGTGCCGAAGCTTCACTTTTAAATAGCGTGTTTGCTAGGTTTCATGAACAAGGGTGCATTTTGTAGATGCAGACAACAAGCTTGAAGGGGGAGACTTCCAAGAAGCCTAACTTTTGTTTTTGGCCAAACGAGGTGCCGTGGTGCCCAACAGGGGTTTTGGACGCCCAAGCTATTGGAGCAAAGCCTGCTGGCTGGACTTGAGCATTGTAAAGAATAAGTTTTGAGAACTTTTGAGCATTAATAATAATGATCCATTGAAGCCGACCAGAGATGTAGCCCAAGAGAGGGGTGAACCTCCTTTATCATTTGATGTGTTTGGCAAGCTCATGTTCATTGATTATGATGTTGTTTATTTGTGTCTTAAATGATTAAATCCTATTAAATGATGTGTAGCAAAGTTGATCTTACTTGCTTTTAACATAAACTTTTACTTAAAATATTTTCTACAGATTTCAAGTCTTCTTCATATTTTTAGATCAGATAGTCCATGCATCCTAAAGTGAAGTTGTAGTGGACATGTAGGTTAACTTAGTTGACATGACTTGTTTTACATTCACAAAATTTGGCAAATATATCCTTATTAGGTATATGCAAAATAAGTAGAGGTGTTACTTGTGTATTAATATCAACATGGACCTTATGTTGACCAATCCTTTTCTATGACAATGTTGCAATAAAAAAAATTGACACATGATATGTTTTTGTGAAAACACGTAAGAATTTTTTTATACATACCATTCTATTGAGTGACAACAACTTGGGCATATAAAGATTCCTATTTTAAACACATAATATATGAAAACAAGTAATAATTGAGTTATAATTTTATGTACTTTATAACGTTTTGGAACATTGGCTTGTTAAATACCCTTTAGAAGTATAATAGCCAGTGGACACCTTGTCATATTTTTGTAGTGATTTCAAAATATGTATGTTAAAGTAATTCCTTTTGTGATTTTTTTTTTTGGATTAGCTAGGGATTTAATAAGACTCTAATGGCCAGAGTACCACTTTTATATCAATTCAATATACTAATGATTCATATACACAAGTACAAATATGAATATGAAAGGGAATTTTCAATAGGATGTCATGCATAGAAATACAATTGAGAGGGAACAACATGATGTCAATATTTTTTCATGGATCTTAGTGGTGAGAGGAGTGTTAAGTTTTAAGATATTATTGGGTTTCTTTTCAATTTACTAGATAACCATAGAATAGATAGGATCACTCGTGAGAAACACAATCACAAGATACACACAAATATTTACCTCGGGAAACCCTCATGGGGAAGAAAACCAACAAAACTCTTAATATAGATAGCCAATACAATGCCAATACAATAAACCAAACACTAGAGAGAATATCCGCCAATCAGAAATGCGCTCTCTTCCTTTTCTTCTCCCAACTGGCACTACCAACCTGCATTGATGGAGGAATGAGTGGAATGAGATAACGTAGTCTTGGCTTTATTTATACAACTAGGTGCTAGAAATGCCTCTTCAAGGGTCGATTTCATTTAGTGTTAAAACCATGTGGGATGAATTTTAATTTACATACTGACATTTAGGTTTGACCAATCCACCGGGATTTGGTAAATTATTAATATATCTGACATGATCAATCCACCAAAAGGGATTGATCTAATGAATAATAACTCAATAATAACAGAATAATTTCAGTGCTACAATATTTCAGCGATCTGAAGAAGGGTATTCTACAAATATCATCGTGGAGAGAGAGGGAAACGAGCATCATCCACAACATGGAGCTATGATGGCATCATCATCATATACATCAACATGGATTAGTATAACACTAATAGACCATCATCATCAATAACAACATAGTACGATACAACACTGCCCACAAATACCAGCGCCACAACACAAATGTTGGAGTATCATCAACATCAAAACTAGGATGGAAATATTTAGCATGAAGATGGTATCTCAACAACATCAACACAAAGTCGGAAAGACTAACACGAGGGTCAGATCACAACAACATCAACATGAAGTTAAAAATCTTCAACACGAGGGCTTCTGAATCACTAAATAACATTCATCAGAGATGGGAAATATTCAAAGACTTGTACGGCATCACAACAATATCAACATGAAGATGGAAATACCAAGATGAGGGTCGGAAATATTCAAGCATGTTGATGGCATCACAACAACATCAACATGAAGTTGGAAATCTTCAAATATTTAGGTTAGCATCAAAACAACATCGAAGACGTAAGTGAAAAATCTTCATGACTTAGGTCACATTAAAAACATCAAACATTGTAAAGTCGAAATATCCAACACAGGTCAATATCACAACACTACTCCCCTTTTGAGGGATGTCCTTTCGAACTACACCAAGATTATATCGAAAGTGCCCAAACTTTACACAAGATAGAGGTCATCAACACATCGGTAACTTGTTCATCCATGCTAACATAATCGAGATTTATGGATCCTCTTTGCACCATATCACGTATGTGATGATATTGGATTTATATGTGTTTTGACTTGTCATGGAACACATGGTTCTCTATCATATTTGTACAACTATAGTTATCACATAGAATCACATTTTCTTCCATCTTATCGAATAGACCTGTCAAAAACTTCCTAATCCATATGGCTTCACAATTGGCGTAACATGCAACACTCAGATTCTACTTCTGTCATGCTAAAAGAAATACTTGATTGTTTCCTACTTTTCCATGAAGTAATGCATCGATCCCAGACTGAAACAATATCCTGAAATGCTCTTTCTTTCAGAGACACTTCCAACCCAATATAAATCAGTATAACCATACAATATGAAGTCATGATATCCACTATAACTGAGACCAAACTAATGTACCCTTAAGGTACTACCTACATGTTTTGAAACAACTAGGTGAACACGTCTGGCCTCTACTAGAAATTGACCAAGGTGTTCACAAAAACATATATATATTCCTGTGTTCACCGACATCAACAATACAATGATTCATTGCACAACGAAAGCATCACCACTCGACAGTGTCAACCAGAGCTTCCAACTTTTTTCCATGGGTTTATTCATGATTTGCACTCCAACATACTCAAACCTCTTCAATAGCTCTCAACTGCAGATACCCTTGTTAAGGGAAGATCTCTTGGCCTCTAATTGCACCTCAAGACCCAAGAAATAGTGTGTATTAGGCCAAGGTCTTTCATCTCAAATTCTACAACTAGCTTCCTTCTTACACTCAATGATGAGATTTTCTTCTAGTTAAAAAATAAGTCATCCACATACAAAAAATATAACTGGCTCATCACCCGAACTCCAGTAAAGGTTAGAATCTTCTTACTCTTGGTAAAGTTTCCAAGCTCATCATGAAATTGTCAATTCTTCCATACCAAGCTCTAGGAGCTTGTTTCAATCCATACAGCATCCTTCTTCAATCTACATACCTAAGTCTTTTTGTATTCAACTTCAAAACCTCGAGGTTGTTCTATATAAATCCTCCTCTTCTATGATTGCACCATTTACACTTTTTTTTCACTTCCATTTGGTGTAACTTCCATTTTATCTTAGCTACAAGGGATATGATGGTTCTAATTGAAGTGTATCCGGCTACAGGAGAAAATGTTTCTTCATATTCAATGCCTTCCTTTGAGAAAATCCATGAGCAACAAACTTTCTTTTATATTTCTCTCTCATAATTCCATCACAGTTATGTTTTATCTTATATAGTGATTTGGAAGATACCACATTTTTTCTCTTTGTCCGGGAACTATTTCCCACATCATTATTTATAATGGATTGGGATTATTCTGTCATGAATCGGCCCATCTTTTCTCTTGAATGGTTTCTTCAAAGAAATTAGGCTCCTTCTCTAAGAGATCACATCAAATCTATATAACTAGAGAATGGGCTTGGGTTTCTTTTGTCTCATGGTTCCTTCGGGCACCATACTTCCATCTTGAATAAGCTCTCCTTGCCTAGGCCTGGATTTCTCTGTGGGATATCATCATCCTGAGGTTCTTGAGATTCTATTATGTAATGATCTTCTATAATCTCCTCATCGAGGGAAGCTATGAATTCCCTCACAGGTTCTGCAACTCTAGGAGCCAGAGGTTCTTCTTCATATACTTATCAAGCTGGAATATTCTTGATTTCTGAGTGTCAATATCTTTACTCGTCACATCTATGTTGATCAATAAGATGGTGGAATTGGTGTATATGAAGGCCTTGGAGACCTCACAAGATCCAACAAATATTCCCTTATTACCTTAAGGATCCATCTTAGTTCTCCTTTATTTCGGAATGTGTACAAATATGGGACAAACCAAATATTTTGAGATGGCTTACTTATATGGACTTTTCCCTCCTGAGAATGACATCTCTTTAGGGGATTAAACCCAAGTGAACCATGGGACAATATGTACATATAATGTTGTTCTTTATGTTTTTCTCTATTAAGTGCATTGAAGATCTTGATCATGGATCAGTCTTCACTGCCCATTATAGTTTTGTTCTTCTTTTCAACTACACCATTTTTGTTGAGGATTGTGAGGAGGGTGGGAGCCCTCTGATCCACATATTTACAAAAATTTTACAAACTCTTTTGAGGTGTATTCTCCTCCATTATCTGACCTGAGTATCTTGATCTTTATTTCAAAGAGATTCTCTATCAAGGCTTTGAATTCCTTGAATTTACCAAACACTTTATCTTTTGATTTCAAAAAGTAAACCTAGGTTTTGTGAGAATAGTCATCAATAAATGATACATAGTATAAATACCCATTGATGGAGGTTGATGGCACTGGGCCACATATATCTGAGTGAATGAGCTCTAGGAAACATTCTGCTTTACCGTCTCTCTTCGGGAAAGGGTTCTTGATGTTCTTTCCTTGTGCACATCTGTTGCACACACCTTCATGGTCAACCTTGAATTCTAGTAGACCTGTGACTGCCTTGCTTACATATGGTAATGCCTTGTAGTTAATGTGATCTATTGTTCAATGCCAAAGTTCACAGGGATTCTCAATGGAATGATTCAAGGCTACTTTTGAGTGACTTTTTAGATTATACAAGCCACCTTCTTCTTTTCCAACAACAATTGTTTCTTCCATGGTTTTTCCTTTGGGCCACAGAATAACTTCTCCATCTATGAGAGAAACTTTGAAGCCTTTCTTATCTAAAGATGAGATAGAAAGTAATTCCTTTGAAAAACTTGGTACATATAGCACATCCTTCATCTTCATTGGGGTTCCTGAATCAAGTTTGTAATTTGATTCTCCTACTCCTTTTATAGGGTACTAATTATCGTCTCCAAGTGTAACTTTCTAGGGAAAATTATTTTCTGTAAGGAAAGAGATAATGTCTCTTTGAACTATCATGTTCTTGGAAGCACCACCGTCTATGACCCAAGTGTCCTCACCAGGTGACACTAATATTGAGAGGGAAGAGATTAAGACATAGTCTTCAATCTGTTCTTTTATCATCTTTGTGGGTGGATCTTCATGTTCAACTGTGTGGGCATGGTGCCTCTTGTTTCTCTTATTGTATTATTCTATTGTAGTTGGAAAATTATTAGAAATATTTCCCATCTTGTAACAATGATAACATTGGTAGGATGATACATATTTTTCTCTTCTTTGACCTTTATGAAACTTCTAGAATCTCCTTGGAGGGTGAGATTATTTATGTATGAATTTGTTTGGGGGGTGAGACCCCTTATGTTGATGAGTTTATTTCTAGAAGTAATAAATATTCTTTCCTCCTTTAGTATGAGTATCTAGGGCTTGATATTCATCTCTTGATTGTATTGTTTCTCTGTTAGCTACTCTTGCTTCTTCTTGAACACATTCTTCCCAAAGACTGTCAAAGTGTAGTTTCTCTTTTCTAGCACAAATAGTTTGGATGAATGCATCCCAAGGTATTGTGAGAACATTAAGGGATGTCATTATGAGTTCTTATTCATATAGAGTATAAAAAAATTCTTCTAGATGTTCCATGAATTGTGATATTCTAGAGAAATACTCTTGAATTGTTTCTCATTTTTTGCATCCTTATATTTTTGAGTTGAGTTCTTAGATTCATCTTCCAGTTGATGTTATTTCCTTAATACATATTGGTTAGGGCATCAAACATTTATTTTGGAGTCTTCTTTTAAGCCACTTGAGGAATCAAGTGATCTTTGATAGAATCTACAATGATTCTTTTGGCCCTAACCGTGTCCTTTTGGTGTTTTTCTTTAGCTGCAACATTGATAGGTTCTGGTACATCTTCTTTAATGAATCTTTCTAGGTCATTCTATTAAAGAATGAGTGTAATCCTATACTTCCAGGCATGAAATTTTTCCACACCTTCTAGTTTGTCAAAAAGCGTAGTGCTTGCAGACATCTTTACCTAGAACTAGGAAAATGACCAAAAATTGAAAATGCTCATAATTTAATTTTGAACTTACCAGGAGGTGCGCTTGGCTGAGGCGAGTAGCCTGGTGCAGTTAGTTTTTAGAAAATCCAAATTCCCCCCTTTAAACTTGACCATTGGAATTTTGTACTAGTACTTTTGGTACTAGTTTTGGTTTCCTGGTTTTCTGGTACCAGTGAAAACTAGGGTTTCACTTTACGAGAGTTCTATCCATTGAAAAAGTGCGTTGAGGCTACCAAAGAGTTTTATAGGCTAGGGAACACTTCCTTGATGAGTTTTAGGCTTAAATTCCTCTTCAATAGAAAACTCTAATTTTCTTGTACGACAACAATGACATTTTTTCTTATCTAGTGAAATATGCTCTCTTCAACTTAGCTCTGATTCCATGTTAAGGTTTAATATATTATTAGGTTTCTTTTCAATTTACTAGATAACCATAGCATATATAGGATCATTGAGAGAAAGACAATCACAAGATACACAACATTTATCCTAGGAAACCCTCATGGGGGAGAAAACCCAACAAAAAATTCCTTAATATAGATAGCCAATACAATGCCAAGACAATAAACCAAAACACTAGAGAATATCCAACACTGAGAAATGCACCTCTCTCTTCCTTCTTCTCCCAACTTTGGCTACCAAACTTGTGCATTGGATGAGCGAATGAGTGAGTGAGATAATGAGGCTCTGACTTCCTTTATTTATACAGACTGGTAGATGTTGGAAAGGTGTCTCTTCACTGGGCAAGACCGACTTGTCTTCTTAGTGGTTAAAACCACTTTAATTATCCTGGGGGCCGACTTCTTAATTTACACAATATATTTAGGGTTTGACCAATCCACAAAACAAGATTTGGTCAATTACAATGCATGACATGATCAATCCACAAAAGGGGATTGATCTAATGAATAATAACTCAATAATAAATAGAATACTCTTTTCAATTACAATATTTCAACAAGGAGATGAATGGAGATGTTTCTTGTCATATATTAGGCTAATATTGAAGATTGCATCTTCCTCCATGGCATGTCATGATATGTTTTTTATTTCATTCTAACATAGTCTCATGCAAACTTGTAGAACCTATATATAGTAGGTTCTTAAAGTCATTATCAACAAAATATGATTTGAGTGAAGTTAGGATATTGGTAGTTTCATAGCTTCTTCATCTACATATGTTATCATGACATGTCAATGTTGTATTATGTAAATATTTGTCACATGGTTAAAGGAAATGGTATTTTTGGAAAAGATAGTGGTTAATATTAGATGTTTTGTTTTGTTCATTTCTTTCATGAGGATGGAATTCATAGGGGATACATATATATTCACCATATATTATTCTAAAATAAAAATGGATTAGAGTTATGATCAACCAATGTTGTACATTTTGGGATCCTTTAAGGATATGGGAGCCAAGGTAGAAATTATATGTGGTCTATTGTACGAAGTTGCTCCTCCATGGGTAGTTCTTACAACAAGTGGATTGGTGAATATCATTATATTCATGCTAGTGTGGCTTACTATCAAAAGCCATATTGTCACCCTAGGAAATGTCTTATGTTTGTGTACATAGTAGTAGGATCCAATTCATATACATTTACCAACATCATATTTGTGATAGAAAGTGTGAAATACTTCCCTTAAAGATGAGGGATGGTGTTGGGGATTCTCAAATGATTGGTAGGATTGAACGGAGATTTTTCTACTTAGATATACCATGCATATTTTGGGAATGATCCTAACTCGATTTTTCTCAATGGATGGTTTCTATGTCTAGTATTCTTTGTTGGACAACTGAGGGGGGGGGGTGAATCAATTGTTACTATGCTTAAAAAATTATATCCATTTTTAAACTCATTATAGAAGACTCAATGATGATCACAATAAATAAGCAATAGAGTATTCAACATCAATCACACACATGTATAATGCAGATACAAATATTCCCAAGGAAACCCATAAAGGGTGAAAACCTCTTTTTCTTTATATGATAATTATTTTCTATACATTATCATTCTTATGATCACTGACTCATAATGAGGCTACTACCTATCTTTTGCAAGCTACTACTTGCTGAGAGCACCAAATATCTGGTTTCTTTGGCACCCACTAGAAGGAAACACCAACTCCCTGGTTTCTCTAGCACCCACTAGAAGGAAGCAACAACTCCCTATGTGTTCCAGCACCAACTGGATGGAAGCACCAACTTCCAGTCATGCAGGCACCAACCTATATAACAGAGAACAACAATTATACATTGCACCACTCTGCCACCCTGGTTTCTCTAGATGAAACCAGATGGAAGCTACAACTCCATGTGTTCAAGCACCGACTTGAAACTCAGAGGACAAAATTCCTCCCTAGAGCCTCCCTACCACCTTGAGATACAAATTTTTCTATCAGTAAATTTATCACAGTAATACAATATTTATCAATGGCTTAGTAGTCTCATCATTGTTCTACTACACTGCTCTGCTCTTCCAGCATCAGTGTCTTTCTGCACACATTCCTTGAGCTTTCTATTCTTCTGCCTTTTATTCTATGTGCGCCATGTCCCTTCTATGCACCATTCCTCTTCTGTTCATTTCAGCTGCTGCACCTTGCCTCCTTCTACACACATGAATGACTCTCAACAACCAAAAAAAACATCTCTTCTCTGTTCTGCATTTTTATAGTCTCTCTGCACCTTGTGCATGTTGCATGCGCTATCTTTTCATAGCTCCACTGAGCTTCACTTCGGGATGTGCATGTCAATCTCACGCTGAGTCCTATACCATTTTATCCTCGAAAGGCTTCATTCTCTCTGGCAGTTCCTCCATGTTTGTTCTGCATGTATGCCCATTTATTATGAGCTTCCTTTCTTTTCCTGGAAGTAATAGTCTTCGACCCATTTACATCTGTTAGTCAACTTTATGATGAGTCTACACTCTACTAGCAGTTGCCTCGAGACACTTCACTTTCTTTGGCGATCACCCTTAAGTATCTTTGAGTTCTCTAGCACAAACCATCAGTGATTTCTAGCAGTTACACTGCGAACCTCTCTAGCCTTATTCATTTGGCACATTTCAACTTTCCTTTCACATGTGGCCTCAGGTGGTGACCAAATGCCTATTTATAAGGTTCTTTCATGACTCGTGTTTCAGGGATCTGAGGATGAGGAATCTTGAATCTCCAAGTCACGATCTCCGAAATGGAGCTTAGTGTTGATACTGAGAGGGGGGTGAATCAATATCAAGTACAGTTTAAAACCTTTTTAAACTTACACTTAAACCATTCAACTATATCCAATGAGCAATGAACAATAGTATAAGAGTTACACCAAT
>SNQJ01S0037081.1:41305-58893 GCA_010110895.2 Picea sitchensis | reverse complement strand
ATTTGTGGCATAATGTATGAAGTGAATAGTCTTTGCCTCTACATGATATCGAATCAAGTGATATTTTGTGTTAATGTTCTTAGTTCGATCATGGAATCTAGGATTCTTGGCCAAATTTATCGCAGAAGTATCATCAACTAGAAGAGGAGTAGAATTAAGTTGTTTCTCTTGCAAGTCTTCAAGCAATTTCTTGATCCACACAATTTATTTTGTTTCTTCTACAAATACCACATATTTTGCCTCTGTTGTGGAAACTTCTAGAACTTATTGTTTGCATGATCTCCAAGAGATGATTGCTGATCCAAGACTCATATGATAACCTGAAGTTGACACTCCATTTTCCTTATCCCCAACAAACTTTGAATCAAAATATCTAATTAGTTTGAAGTCATCCACCTTAGAGTACCCGAGTCCAAAATATTGAGTTCCCTTCAAGTATTTTAGAACTATTTTTGCAATAGACCAATTTCCATCACAAGGCTTTTGCATGAACCTGGAAAGAATCCCAACAAAAAATCAAATGTCTATTTTGGTGGTAGTAATATAGATAAGAATTCTCACAAGTTGTTTGTACTTGGTTGCATCCCCAAATTAATTGCCTTCGGATGTGAGTTTCAAATTCTATTCCATTGGAGTAGAAACAAGATTACACTCAACCATGGCAAACTTATTCAATATTTCGCCAATGTACTTCTTCTAGGTGATGAATATGTAATTTGGATTTTGAATCACCTTAATGCCCAAATAGTAGTGAAGATGTCACAAATTTGTCATCTCAATTCCTTTTTTCAACTATTTATTTATGGATGCAATATAGATTTCATTATTCCTTGTTATCAACAGATCATCTACATATACTACAAGATATCCAATAGTTTTTCCAACTTTCTTTATAAACATAGTTTCATCATCAATATTGTAGTGCTTGAAATTCAATTTCAGAAGATTCTCAGTTAACTTTTCATACCAGGATCAGAGTGGTTGTTTCAAGCCATATAAGGATTTTATGAGCTTTCATACTTTCTATTCTTGTCCCTTCACAAAAAAACCTTTTTGATGATAAATGAAAACATTTTATTTCAAGTATTCATTCAAGAAAACAATACTCACATCCATTTGATGAATTTTCCATCCATTTTGTGCTGCCATGGAAAATAGAGTATAGATGGTAGCCCATTTTTTTGTGGGGGGTAAATTATTCTCATAATAAACACCTTCTTTCTGTGAAAATACTTTTTCCATGAGCCTTTATTTGTGATTTTCAAGTGAGACATCTTTTTTGTACTTATTCTTGAATAACCACTTGCAGCTGATTGGTTTGGTTCCAAATAGAGGGTCCACCAAATTCCATGTCACATTCTTGATGAGAGCATCATATTGCTTCTGCATGGCATGCTTCCACTCATAATGAGAAGTGGCTTATTCAAAGGAAGTTGGTTCAAAGTTAGTAGATAATTTCAACTCAAATCATATGAAACATCCATGCCATCTACATCACCTAATTTTGAATTATTTACATCACCTCCATCTCGTTTTGAGGAACTTATGGTTCCCGTCTTTCTGACCTCACTAAGATGATTAAAAACTTTCAAATGTTTTTATGAGGCATTTTGGTGTACTTTTTTGAGATGGTATAGTTTTCTCCACTAATTGATATGGTGATGAATTCTCATCAAGACTCATCTTTTCAGTCCTCTCGATCACATCATCCAAATAAAATTCAGGTTCTAATAAAGTGGATGGAACTTATTCATGTGGGGGATATGGTGTTTCAAAAGGATATTCCAGATATTTACCCAATATAGGGATCCCCCTTTCAATATGTGCAATATCATTATCAGATTCATGATATGTCTTTACATGAGTGAATATGTCCAGATGATCAAGTTGCCTCTAGACAATTTTTCCATTATTGGAGGATTCAAGAAAGATTACATCTCTAGAAAGTATGAATTTATTTTTTGTATCATCATAAAGATGATATCCATTGGTGGTATTTAAGTACCCCAAGAAGATGCATTTCCAACTCCTTTCTTCAAGCGTTCTTCTTTGATCCTTAGGAATCAAGGCATATCAAGTGGAACCAAAGACCCCGAGATGCCTCACTGAAGGAATGAAACCATACCACATTTCATAAGGAGTCTTGTTTTCAAGAGCATGAGATGGACATTTTTTTTTCACATAAGCTTCACACAGAACAATATCAACCCAAAAAATCAATTTTTCATTGTTGAAAAACATCATGGAACGAACCATATTTAGGAGAGTCCTATTCATTCTTTCAGCTACACCATTTTGTTGAGGATTGTATGGAACTATGGTTTTATGTTTGATCCCATGTTGGAGAAATAAACTTTAAAATTCATTAGATGTATATTCTCTTCCATTATTAGTGTGAAGAGAGTCAATACGAGACTGAGCTTCATTTTGAATCCATACATGAAAATTTTTAAAAATTTCAAAATCTTGTGTTTTTTCTTTCATAAAGTACACCCAACACATCCCAGTGTAATCATCAATAAAAGACAAGATATATTTATTTCCATTTGAATAAGGAATATGCATAGGGACACACAAATTAGAATTAATCAGTTCACGTTTTCTACATGCTATAGAAGTAGAATCATGAAATTCCTATTTGTTGTGCTTTCCAAGGATACAAGCATCACATTGCCTCATTTTATGGGGAATAGTAGGAAAACCAGAAACACCATTATTTTTCAATACACAAATGCTTTCATAATTAATATGACCAAATATAGCATGCCACAAGAGACTATATGTAATTATACCTTTATTGTGATGAGAGAGGTATGCAAAATTCTGTGCATGTTGATGTCCCTTTCAACTTCAAAAATCTTCCATATTCCACTTCAATCATGACAATCATGTTGTCAAAATCCTTCCTTATTTCAATGTTTCCACCAAATATATGAACACAGTGACCTTACCGTTGGATGTGTACAAGGGACAACAAGTTCCTTCGTAGCTTAGGGATATAGAGCACATCATGTAGAAGAAAATTAGGGACTCTAGGAAATTTGAGCCTGATGGTGCCCATTCATAAAGGTTTGAGACTTGATTTATTTGCAAAATACACTATGCCAACTACATTTTCATTGGAGTATTTGAAGAAGTATCTTCAGAATGTCATGTGGGAGGTTGCACCTATGTCAAGAATCCACGCATCTATCCAAGAAGCAAATGAAGTGTTAAAAAAATATTCAGTTACTCTTATATTGCAATGGGAAACAACGTAATGAGTAGATTCAAATTCTTTATCTTTCACTTCTTATGAAGTTTTAACTTTTTCTTCTTTTTTATTATGTCTTTCTTCTTTGATATTCTCCCATGTAAATATGCATTCATTTTCTTCATATGAACCTGTAATGTCCCCCAACCACCCTAACCAGGGACATGCCACTACTTCAAAACCAAATTGCTCCGAAAACGGATTGTAACACACCCCAGTCTTAAGCCACTAGGCTATGCATGCTCTGTTTGAGATCATATATATATAGATAACTAATGAAAATTTAAAGAAATATAGGCATTCTATTCATACACAGATTAAAGAAAAAATGACAATAAAAACATACATGCAACATATACATGCAATTCTGATAACATTATAACATGTGTACAAGATACACAACATAAAATTAACATATAATTGGCACTTATATTTTTATGAGAGGACCACCGACTACGTGCATACCTTCCAAAAACCTCTCAGCCTTAGACCATGCTACTCCAAGCTATCAATAGTGGGTCACCCCTGAGATGGGACTAAACTCCACCCTGGGTAAAGGAAATCTTAGGCTAAAATGATACTATGGAAAACTGCACAATGCAACAGGAAGTATTCCCTCCAAGGAGCCTACTTACGCCCACCGCTCACAGAATCTCATTCCCCACATGACTTTCCCACCTCGGGAATATACACCTTCACTGTTCCACAGTCCATCGAATGCTCCACTTCCCTTCCAAGGCTTCAACAACAAGCCGAATCAGGAATTATTAGAGATCTATAGTTGTTGTTGGACTCCCTCTAGGAGAAATCACTTCCCCAACCTGGAGAGATTTTCTCATAGGCCTGACAACCTGCTTCTTCAACCCACAGGCCTAAAAACCCACCTCTTCARACCACAGGCTTGACAACCTACTTCTTCTTTTCAGCTCTTAAATCAACTAGGTAACCACAGTAGTAAAATTGGGTAAGGCAAGGGACGACTCAACAAATTACATAGGTTCACAATGGAAGAGGGTTCAAAAATGGAGGAAATGGATGACTGCGTGCCCGTTTAGTGTGTGAGTGTGTGCGTTCATTCCTAGGAAGGATGGCAAGAAAATGGTCTGAATGGTGAGAGAGAACCCCCACAACAATGGAATTCCCCACATAAATTTGCATGCGTCCTGGATGACTCTTGGTTCTCTAGGAGCTCATTCCTCTCCACTTGGAGTTTGTTCCTCCCCCAAAGAAAATTAGGATAATAGGTTATGTCCAACCTTAGTCTTTTAGGAATACATTTTAATATTCCCTTAGGTTAAGCCCTCTAGCTTAGCCCATTTTCCCTATCCTCTTAGCCCCCTTCCCTTTCCCTTCCTAGTGGATCTTAGCCCCCCATAACTCTTTCTTCGTGGTTGGTCTAAATGAAACGATGGATTTTTATTAATGATATGCATAATTACATATACAAAAATGGGCTCTTTGGCCTTAACATCTAGTCTCTCTGGCCTAATAAACATATAATCATCCTAGCTTATAAATACTTGGCCCACAAGCCTATTAAATTCATTAAACATCATTACAATTCAACAGGGACTCGACCTTGGGGTATTACAATCCCCTCCCCTTATTTTTTCACTATCCTCAGTGCAACTCATTTACACAACATCCACAAGATTTTAAAAAATATTCAAAAAGATGCGGGTATTTTKCCCACATAGCATCTTCATGCTCCCAAGTTGCATTCTTAGGACCGTACCAAGTCCATTGGACCTTTACAAGCCCTATGGATTGATTCCATAGCTGTTTGATTTTTTGGTCCATAATGCGTACCAGATGCACTTGAAAAGTGATTTYTTACTCCACTTGAATCACATTCCAATCAATAACATGATTAGCATAATGTATATATTTCTTAAGAATTGATACATAGAATGCATTATGTATAGATATAGATGCAGGTAATACAAGCATGTAAGCTACTGGTCCAATCCTCTCTAGGATTTCAAATGACCCACAATATCTGACTGCCAAATTGGAATGATTTCCCAACTTTAGGGAACTTCTGTTGGCCATCACCTTCAATAAAACATGGTCACCCACTTTAAATTCCCTGTGAGTTCTTCCCTTGTTAGCATAGATTTTATGCCTATCTTGGCAAACTTTAAATTCTGTTTAATATTCAACATTTTCTCTTCCGTTTCTTTGAGAAAATCTAGCCCAATCACTTCTCTGTCATCTTGGTTGTCCCAACTTACTGGTGTGTTGCACTTTATGCCATAAAGTGCCTCAAATGGGCTCATCTTCAGTGATGCTTGGTACCCATTGTTGTAGTAAAATTATACCAAGTGTAGATAATATTCCCATTTATATGGTTTTTCCATCACATACATTCTTAGCATATCCTCTATCACTTGGTTCACCCTCTTTTTTTTCCCATTAGACCTGGGATTATAAGCCATGCTGAAGTTTAGATTTGTTTCGAACCCTTTGAATAACCCCTTCCAGAACTTTGAGGTAAACTTTGGGTCTCTGTTAAACAGAATTGTCTTGGGTATGGCATGCAAGTGTGTTACTTCCCTCATATAGATATCGACAACATTGGTCACCTTGTGAGTAACCTTCATAGGAATGAAATGGGAAACTTTAGTAAGCTTTTCCACCACCACCATGATAGCATCATGTTTCTTGCTTGTTCTAAGCAATTTGGTGATGAAATCCATTGTCACCACTTCCCACTTCCACTCAGGAATGGGAAATGGATGCAGAAACCCAGTTGGGTGTCTATGCTCAACCTTGACCCTTTGACACTCAAAGCATTTAACAATGTATCCAGGAATCTCCCTCTTCATGCCTGGCCAATAATAATGGTTCTTGACTGATGAAACTGTTTTCTGATATTCTGGGTGCCTAGCATAAGGTACATTATGCACCTCTTTTAAAATCATACTCCTCAATTAAGGAGAATTGGGTACATAAATTATGTTCCTTTACAAGAGAATTCCATCAATTTATAATTCATAGTCTTCAAATTTCTGTTGCATTTTTCCTTGCTGCAATTTTGCTATCAATTCCATGTATTTCAAATCATCTTTCACAGCCTCTTAAATTCTTCCTTTAAAATCAGTTTGATACATGCTAATGGTTGTAGCATGCAGTCCATGCACTCTCCTATTGAGTGCATCAACCACTTTGTTCTCTTTTCCTTTTATGTGCTTAATATCAAAGTCATACTCACAAAGGAATTCCAACCATATGCTCTTCTTGGAATTCAAATTTGGATGATCAAACAAGTATGTCAGACCATTATGGTATGCCCTTAGCTCAAACCTCTTTCCCATGAGTTAGTTACTCCACTTCTTCAAGGCATGTATTGTGGCGGCCAACTCTAGATCATGGGTGGCATAGAGCCTTTCATGCTCTTTCAAGTTTATGGATTCAAAACATATCACACTTCCATTCTGACTGAGGAATCCACCAAGACCTTCTTTGCATGCATCGGTGAAAACCAAAAAATATTCATTTGGATCATCAATCCTCAAAATTGGAGCACTGGTTAATGACTACTTCAATTGTTGGAAGCTCTTTTCACATTATGTTGTCCATTGAAACTTCATCTCCTTCCTTTGCAAGGAAGTGATTGAGTTATCAATTCTTGAAAAACCTATAATGAATCTTCTGTAGTATCCAGCTAGACCCATGAAGGATCTAAATTCCATCACATTCTTAGGCGTTGTCCACCCTTTAATGACCTCAATATTTTCAGGGTCCACTACTATCTCTTCTTTGGATATGATATGCCCCAAATAATGAATTATGTTTTGATAAAATGAGCACTTGCTCAATTTGGCATACAATTGGTGTCCTCTTAACACTTGTAACACCATCCTCAAATGATTCTCATGTTCTTATTCTGAATTGGAATATACAAGGATGTCATCCAAAAATACAATGACAAACTTGTCTAAATATTCTCAGAAAACACCATTCACCAAACACATGAAAACAACTGGTGCATTTGATAACCCAAATGGCACCACTGTGAATTCATAATGACTGTACCTTGTCCTGAAGGTGGTCTTGTTGATGTCTTCATCTCTAATCCTTAATTGATAATATCCTGACCTGAGATCAATATTTGAGAATATCCTTGCATCCTTTAACTCATCAAAGAGATCATCGATCCTTGGCAAAGGATACTTGTTATTTATAGTTACCCTGTTCAATTGTCTAAAGTCAATGCACAATCTCAATGTCCCATATTTATTCTTCACAGATAATAATGGGGCACCCCAAGGTGATAAAATTGGGTGTACATACCTCTTCTTCAGTAGCTCTTCAAGCTACATTTGCAACTCCTTCAACTTTGGTGTACTCATTTTGTAGGGAGTCTTTGATACTGGAGCTACTCCATGCATCAAATTTATAGAGAAATCAATATCTCTCTTTGGGGGAAGTATTGGTATCTCATTTACAACCCCAACATTGAATGGGTGTCTTCCTTGTCCTTTTCCCACATACCTAAACCATTCTATGATCTCTAAAATATGGATTTCCTTGATGACTGTTTCTGAAAAATGGAGGCTTGTTCCCCTTCTACCTCTGTTCCTTATTAAACTTCTTCTTGTCCTCCCAAATCTTCTGGAAAGTAGTCTTTCCCTTATGCTGATCATATAAACACTTTTCTCTCCTTATGGTTTCCTCCAAAGTCTTGGGATCTTCATATTGTTTTTTGTCACTGATGAAATATGGAAGCCCACTCAGGTACCTTTGAATCTTCACTGTCTCATCCTTGATGAAGGAGACATACTTCAACAACTCTAAAAATATCCTTTCATATTCCTCAATAGTCATTCTTCCTAGMTTGAGTTCAAAGAAATCTTTCATATTTTTGTCATAATACCTCTTGGTCAGGTATTTCTTCTCAAAATGCATCTTGAACTCCTTTCAAGTCACATTTTTCTCTCTGAGGTGTTTCACTTGCACAAGCTTATCCCACCATATGGATGCCTTTCCCTTCAGCTGATAGATAGAAATTATTTGTTCTGCATGGGAAGAATAGTTATGCAATTAGAAATACTTCCTCATGCCGAGAAACCATGTCTCAACATCTTCATCCTTCTTGTGCTCTCCATCAAAAGTAGGAGGTTTGATCTTATTCATTTATCCTTTCAAATCATCCAACCCAAACCTCCTATGATGCTTATTGATAGGGGATGGACTTGAGATGTTGTGTGATATCCTATGAGAATGCTTTTGGGAGTGATGGTGATGTCTGCTACCACTCCTTGATCTTCCTTTCTTCTCAAGGGTCCCGTGGCTTACTGATTTGTTGGATCCACTCTCCTTATCCAAATTATTTTCAATTTGGTCCAGGATTTTCATTAACTTAATATTGAAGTCTTCTTGGTGTTCCTTGGAATTCATAAGCCTCTCATTATCATCCTTGTGGTTTTGGACATCTGTCTGCAATTTTCTGAGGGTCTCAATTAGATTTTTGTCTTCCTCCTTTCCTCCTCCATGTCCATTGGAGTTGTTTCCTTCCATACCCAACTGGACATTCAACCCTCATATTTCATATTCTTGGTTGTTGACTACCTGTGTTTCCTCCATCACTCTTCATTCTGTGCTTACTTTGATCTGACAGCTATTGAATCTGCAAAAATGTGCATCCAACAAAACTTTGTCAGGATAATTGTTCTTAATAATTCCATGAAAACATGAACCATTATGATTCATTAATATATATCAGACTTCTTTTCTACTGATTTCTTGAGAAATTTACTGTGCATATCCAATTTTTGGGTGAACAATTATCTTCTACTATTCAATACCTTTCCAATGGCTATTTCCATGCTCAATTATTAGTTTTGAGAAGGAAGTTATGTATATTTGAACAATTTATCTTTTCTAATGATACAACCCTATACATGGATTCTTCCAACTCAGAGTCTAATTGGCTCTTGGATCCATGCTGAATCCCTCATTCATGTTTACATTCCTTCCTTACTTCTTTAGGTGTAGGTATGTACAATTAAAAATCCCACGGGCTCCTTCTCTAAGCCCTTTTCTGCTCATAAAACAAAATTTCAAGCACTAGCCCTTCTTCTTCGGCCCCCAAATTCATGTGACCAAGGTCTATGATCCAATGATAACAATTAGGCTCTTGTCCAGAACCTTGGAACTTCAAGGCTCTAGATCTTCGAAGTTTTCCCTTTCTCCACATCATAAACATCTCGGACCACTAAATTGACTAACTCGTGAAGGACGATCGATATTCGTTCTATTAGCACCAGAAGTCACCCCTAGATTGCGAAAGAGGTAAGACTAATACCCATTAGTTTGTATGTCACAATGAATAAATTTAAAGGTGGTCTAATGGACACATACTCAGGATGGTATCGTTTTAACTCATAAAACTGGGTTGGAAAGCACAAGCAGGTGAGGTCTTGATCTAGCTTCAGTCAGTAAGTTCGGTATAGTGGTGAGTAGGGGGAAGAAATTGAGGAGAGTGAAGAGGTATGCTATGGACATCTGGTCTTCCAGCAGCCTAAAAAGGAAAATATTCAAATACAATATCCTCTTGAATTCACACTTCAAGAAACTGAAAACGCAATAACAATACTGCAATCAAAAATTCATTTCAATACAGTCACAACAACCCGACTGGATCATCCATGCCCGAGATTTTAGTATCAGAGGGAAAAGAGAATGCAAGAAACTGATTAAAACTGGTTGCAATGTCACTGTGATCAAACCCACATCACAAAAACATAACTACCCTCGACTGGATCATCCATGCCTGAGCGTTCTAACATAGCTGTTACAGAGAGGCGAAAGGAAACTGACTTACATTAAACAAAAAGTCTCAAATGCATATACATAACCAGAGAGTGTTCATTAAAACTTTACAAATCGGGATCTTAGCTCAACCATCAACCCTTAAAAAAATATGAAAACTGAGTATTTATACTCAGAACAACACAACACCAGGAGTGTGACCTGGCTATAGCAATCAAATCTTTGAATCTGTATCTTCTTCTGTCATTGCTGCACCTGCATTCCTCTATTAGACGCAAGATCATATCAGTATGGCTTTGGCAGGGAAATCCATCCATAGGGGTACCATGGGCTGACCTCTCTAGAACCTCCATGCCTTCCATTTATGGATTGAGCTAAGGTTTCAACCACCTGCTCAATTTACATTAACTTCTTTTCCCTAGAGAGTGTCCGGGACGAAATGCTCAGGGGACGAACACGTTCCTTCTCTCCAAGGCTCGTAAGCTAGCCTCCTTTCCTTTGCCCCCTCCTCAATGTAACCCAAGGTCATGACCCTGTGCTAATGGAATCTCAACATTTTGCATTTTGGGGGGTTTTCATATGGCTCACCTTCAGATTTCCCGATATCAGAATCAGTGAAATTGCTTATCTGACTGATGGTCAGATCTAATTCTCAACCAATGACTGCAATGATTCCTCTGGACTCTAAAATAGTCATCTATACGTGACTGGGGGCCATATGCTTCTCCTAAACCTTACTTTCACATGACCATGGGCCGTGACCTAGCGCCTATCTCTAAAGGCGTTTCAAGATTTCACCTTTCAGGGATTCCTACATGCCAGACTTAAGAATTCCCGATCCACGAAACTGTGAAATCTCTGATCAGGTGCCACGTGCACCTCTAGTTTAGATGACCCAGATTGATTTTGTGATTTCGTGCTTCATGACATTTGCTTGTGGCTAAAAAAAAAACCTCGAAACCCAGTTCCGTGACATTTCTTAATCCACTGCCACCTGTCCTCGCTGGATCAGACGAATCCCACGAATCCTGGGTTTTGGGACTTCGACATATCAACACATCAACACATTGGTAATCGACACATCGAGAATTTCATGCATTCCTCACTTAAATTCTTTCGAAGCTCATTTCCCCAAATACTTGGATCAACTAACACCTGTCCCCTTCAAGATCAATGACTCATGATGATTTTAGGTCTCGGGAGTTTGGATCCTCGACGAAAATCTTTTAACAATATTTCAAACTCTCGATTCCCATGATAATTTTCCACCGTTGATCTCTCCCAATGAGATCCACATCCCAGATTGATTTGTGCTCGAACTTTGATTTCGGGCCCGCTCTGGCACTAACCTTCGTGCAACTTTGACCTTTCGAAAGAACCTGAGCTGTCGATAGATAATCCTAATTGGATCTTCGTCGTTGAAAGGTTAAAAATAAATTCTGCTGGATTTAAGTCCATAACAACCCGCTCTAAGTACTGCACTTATGATTATGGCTGTGGTTTCTATGAACAATTACCTGGACGACTGACTGAGGGCTCGGGAAAAAAAATGATCAGTGACAAAGGTAAAGAGAGAAATGATCACCTTAGAGAAAACATGAAATCTTAGGGCCGAGACTTCTCAGGTAGGACAACATAGAACAAAATGTCACTCAAACAATCGAGGAYAGATRTAGAGTGAACTACAAACCAAAAGGGAAAAAATTAAGAATGGATCTRTGAAAGGAGGATAGACAGACAAAAATACAGACTTAGGTATAAACCAMAAACCCCTAAGGCTTTGATAAGTTTATGTGATAACATGTTCCACATTCTATGTTCATATCTATGGTGGATGGGAGCTCTGAGAMTCTAAKATTTAGAGATTTCCAAAGCCATACAATACCAATCTCTCGAAGTGATGACTCACCAGAGATCCCCTCTCTTGTCTCCATGTGTCATATCCTGATCAACAATCGAGATTAACTCCAGCCCTCGAGGATTTCTCGACTCACWATAATTTCKCAACTCAATTCCTCCRAAGTACTACTCCTTTGGACTAYAGGATCTAGMGYCACACATCCTCTATGATCAATGGTCACAATGGGATATGACCTTCGAGCCTCTTAAATCCCTCGACGCCAACTACTTATACCTTGAATCATAYAGACCACAATATCTACTGYCGTGTGTCCCCTCCCGATGAACGATGAGGATTTACTCCGCTCTTCRGAGCTTCAGGGGTTTCTCCTTCCTCTCACTTCATTCCTTCTGAACTCCAAATTGGAGAACCCCTGGGGTCTACTTAGTACTACACATCCAGGAGCTACGTGAAAGATTCCAAGAAGTAGACACGTTGCCCAATATGAGGGGTGACACATGTCAAGTTCTAACTGCTAAAATCAGCCTTTCAAAATCACATAACACACTGACACATGGCACACATCTTGTGTGTCCACATCACTACAGAACTTTGAGACTTCGGGACTTTAGGACTTTGAAGGTCTGGAAGTTCTTCCAACGGTTTTTCCCTGAACACTAAATTCCTGAACCGCTTAACCTCTCGGGGCCCACATAGTACAATGATCACCAATAAAAGTGGTGACACGTGGCCCCACCATCAAGTGACACGTGTCAGGCCCCAATCGGTACTAAGGGCATGTAAAAAATACAAAAATGAGTGACACGTGGTAGACCTAGGTTGGTCCATGTCACCCTAGGTGACGTCATCATGTCACATCATATCCAGAGCTTTGGGACTTCAGGGATTTCTTATCATCGACACTTTCTCAAAACTATCGAACTGCTGAATTTATGAACTATTGAAATGGTCCATGTCACCCCTAGTGATGTCATCATGTCACATCACTTCAGAAACCAAGGACTTCGACGACTCTTCTCTTCTCATCTTCTCACTTACAAAACTCCTGAACTGTCGACTACCGACGATTGCTTCCTGTAGCATCAATACTTTGATGATTTTGTCCTTGAACACCCCATAACCCCCAAATTGATGAAATCCAAACATTTCTTAATATGAGGACACATGTCCCTGGAAAATGGATGGTCTAGATTAGCTCCAGAATTTGGGACTTCGACAATTTTATCTTCTATATTTTTAAAATGACCGGAGGGGAAAAGTCTGAAGGACTTCTATGCTTAACCTCCATGCACCTTCTCCATATCTAACAGTTGTGGGGGATATTCCTTCTTCCAAACATATCCAACGACCCAAATTTAACTTTATGGCCCAATACCATGTCTATCATGGTTTATCAAAATGCTATACCTCCTGAGCTTCTGAACACAGCCAAGGTGTTCCCTCAGCGCCCTCCTGGCACTATGTACATCAATTTATTATGGAATTTTGACTCCAAATTCCACATTCGTGTCCCATCCAGATTCAGTGTGGAAACCATGGGTTCTGATACCAAGTTGTAACATCCCCTGACCACCCTAGACGAGGACAAGCCACTACTTCAAAACCAAACTGCTCTAAAACCAAATTGTAACACACCCTAGTCTTAATCCATTGGGTTATGCATGCTCTGTTTGAGCTCATAAACATATATATATATATAATGAAAAATTAAACAAAGATAAACATTCTTTCCATACACAGATTCAAGCGGAAATGAAAATAAACACATACATACAACATATACAGGAAATTATGATAACATTATAACACATGTACAATATACACAACATACAATTGATACTTATCTTTTTATGAGAAGACCATCGAGTGTGTGCAGACCTTCCATGAACCTCCTAGCCTTAGACCATACTACTCCAAGCTATCAAAAGTGGGTCACCCCTGAGTTGGGACTAAACTCCACCCAAGGTAAAGGAAATCATAGGCTAGGCTGATACTATGGAAAAATGCACAATGCAACAGGAAGGATTCCCTCCAAGGAGCCTACTTATGACCACTGCTCACACAATATCATTCCCAACATGCCTATGCCACCTCGGGAATATACACCTTCATTGTTCCACAGTCCATAGGCTTCTCCACCTCCCTTCCATGGATTCAACAACATGCCGTATCATGAATTCTCAGAGCTCTGTAGCTGCTACTGGACTCCCTCCAGGAGAAATCACTTCCATAGAAATCTCTATCACCCGGAGAGAGTTTCTCACAGGCCTAACAACCTGCTTATTCAACCCACGGGCCTAAAAAACCACCTCTTCAAACCATAGGCATGGAAACCTACTTCTTATGTTCATCTCTTAAATCAACCAGGTAACCACAGTAGTAAAATCAGGTAAGGAAAGGGACGAATCAACAAACTACAGAGGTTCACGATGGAAGAGGATTCAACAATGGCGAAAATGGATAACTGCATGCCTTCTCAGTGCATGCATGCATGCCTGGGAAGGATGGAAAGAAAATGGTTTAAATGGCGAGGTCGAACCCCCACAACAATAGAATTCCCCACATAAATTTGCATGCATCCTAGATGACACTTGGCTCTCTAGGAGCTTGTTCCTCTCCATTTGGAGTTTGTTCCTCCCCCAATTAAACTTAGGATAACATGTTATTTCCAACCTTAGTCTTTTAGGAATATATTATAATATTTTCTTGGGTTAATCCCTCTAGATTATCCCCTTTTTCCTAGACTTTCAACCCCCCTCCCTTTCCCTTCCTAGTGGAGCTTATGCCCCCATAACTCTTTCTTCATGGTTGGTCTACACACATTGATGCATTTTTATTAATTATCTACATAATTACGTATACAAAAATAGGCTCTCTGGCATTAGCATCTAGGCTCTCTGACCTAATAAACATATAATCCTCCCAACTTACAAATACTTGGCTCACCAGCCTATAAACTTCATTAAATCTCATTACAATTCAATAGGGTCTCGGCCTTGGGGTATTACAAACCCATTCCTTCCACAACATGTACAATGAATATTGGGTCTCTTTCCTTGGTTGTGTCTACCTCCTGTCTCTGAAAGTCTTTCTACCACATCCTCTTTTTCTGCTTTCTTCTCTAGAAGAGTCATGTGGTTGAATCTTCCCTTTCTGAGCAAGGCACATGATCTCACTAGTGGAATGATTTGACTTCTTTCCAAAAGATTTCTAACGTTCTACAACTTTCTCCACCAACTTTTCAAATGTGATGAATTTCATTTGACCACTAGGTTGTTGAGATTCAAGGTAGTGAGAACATGTGGGGTAGAGAGACTTAATGAAGGCTATGAGAGGGAGGTATGTATTCACCCTAGTGGCATAAATTTCATGCATTATGGATTTTATTTCATAATCTAAATCCATAGGGTCATCATTATTAAACTCTAGGTTGAAGAGCTTCACCATCAGTTGTATGAGTTCTAGTTCTGAGTGTGTGTCATACAAGTCATTTAATATCTTCAAATCATTGTAGGAGTCGTTAGTATAAGAAACATGATAGATCACCTCTTCACTTGCTATTGCAGAGATTACATAATATGCTTTCTATTCTTTGTCCTTCCATATGGAACATTTTCTATTTTATGTAGGAATGGTAAGTTTTCTACACTTTGACTATGTTTCTGATTCAACTGATTCAAATTCTTTTTCACCAAAAGGTGTTGCTTCACATATACCATTCGACAAGTCATTGAATATTGATGTGATTTTTATCTTTCTATACCATTCTCGATAGTTCTTTAAACCAGTCAGCACCACGCCAATTATGGTGATGAGAGAATGCATCTTCGAGTATTCTTTAGTCATGTCTTGGGATGGAAGGTATTAAATGAGAGGCCAACAAGCATAGTATTAAAACAATACCATAAATGATTAAACTAACCCCCAAAAATAGAAATTATGAGGAAACATAGGGAATATGGAAGAGTTTGTTGTCTAGACCTTCCCATGACCATCCTGTCAACTAGAAGAACTCATGTTTTCAACAATTCAAACACAAGAGAAAGACAAAAACCGAGCTCCTGCTATCATTTCCTACTAGCACTATGTGTATCAAATTTTGACTATTCGTAAGTTTCCAAACATTCATTAGAAAAGGACTATTCAACCAACATTGATAAACATGTGTGAGGTGATTGGAATCATACAATGGAAGAATAAATAATTGGTGATATAAAATTATTATAGAGAAAAGATGCGCTCCTCTGGGTTTCCCCATGCATAGTAAAATATTGATGATAAGAGAGAATGGAGAAATAGAGGTAGCATATGATACCATTTATATAGGTCATATTGGTCATAGAAAACATGGGTCATATTGGGGTTTCCCTTGGATTCCCACTAGTGGATGCCAACACATTTGTGTCTCTCATCAATATTTGGAACTTCTTGGGCATAGAGGTTGAAGGTTTTTTCTTTGAGTATTTGTTAAAAAATACAATGTACCATGTTCTCTCACTCTAATAACTATTTTAGCAATTTCATGTGTATGCCACCTCTTCATATAATTTTCAATTCTAGGTTATCTTTATGCGGTTTCCATTGTAATAAGATTCTACTTAAGAGCCCAATGACCCATGATTTGTTCCTTAATTTCCACATAGTTCTTTGTTCTAAAAATTTACTCCAAATTATATAGCTTGGTTTTACTAGCCCCCTTGAAACTTTCATTTTATTTGTAATCATTATAGTATATCTCCATGGATCATAGAACATAAACTAATAAAACTTTGTGTTGGATTTGATCATAACCTCCCTGCTTTCATTTACACCACATAGAAATGAACTCATGTGCATAAGAGTGAGATGTTTTTTTTAAACAATTATCATAATGGCCAACTTGTTTATTGTGATTTCTATCATCTGTGGGTGGCTTGTGATGAGAGCCTATAATTTCTATAAAGGGGATATATATTCCAAATTCCAAACCAAAGACAACCAATGTAGATATGAGGAATGATCGAAAACACATGTATTATAACAAAGGATGAACACCTTCAATAACCACTCACACAAACAGATAAAATATCAACACACTGATGTTTTTATATGGTGAAAAACCTATGGGGAAACATCCACGGCCCCAACCGATGTGGCCACTTGGAGAAATTTATTAATGCAAAAGAAAAATATTATAGAGATATTTACAAGAGATTTTCTCACAATATATCAACGACAAATGAACCTCCATGCTCTTTAAATAGAGATCATGGACCAATCAGATGCTAATCCATGGATCGATATAGTCATTAAGATCGAGGAGAATATGAAAATTTGGATGACTCTATGTCAGGAACATATCATGACCATAATATTTCCTAACTACAAATGCATACTAAAGAAACACACTTTTACCTAATGACAAATTAGACCAAGTTGATCTTAACTAACTCCCAAGTGTATAAATATCCTAACATCCCCCCTTAAGAACAACTTGGGTTAGTATTGAAGGATTTAAAAAGGAAAGACAATAGGAGAAGGAAGGAGGCATTAGATCCTATCCCCCTTAATGACAACTTCCTGAACTCCTAACATAGATTGAAGTTTGGAAAACTTAGCTTTTGTAAGAGACTTTGTGAAAATGTCTACAATTTGATCTTCTGTAGGGCATAAGAGCACTTCAATAACTCGATAATGAATGATATTTTTGATGAAGTG
>SNQJ01S0037081.1:24714-39330 GCA_010110895.2 Picea sitchensis | reverse complement strand
ATTCCATCCAATACTTTAGGCTCAATTCCTTATATTGGATCATATAATTTGTCATTTATTTTAAAGTGTGGTTCTTTCTCTCTTCAACACCATTTTGTTGGGGTGTATATGGAATAGTGTGTTGCATTTGGATTCCCTCTGCAATGTGATAACTTGTAAAATTATTGTTCACATATTATCCTCCATTATCTGTTCTTAAATTTTGAAGTTGATGTCCATATTAATTTTCTACAAGAGCCTTGTAGGAAAAAATATTGTCAAAAACTTCTCTCTTAAGTTTTAAGAAGTAAATCCAAGTGTGTCTGGAAAAGTCATCAATGAAAGTTAAGAAATACTTTCACCCAAAAAAAGATGGAGAAGAAAGTGGACCACAAAAATCAGTGTGAACAAGCTGCAAAGGGGTCGAGGCATGCCAAGAGGCATGTTTTTCAAAACTATTTTGATGATGTTTTCCAAGAACACAACCAGAACAAACATCATCTCCGCATAAAAAAATAGGATGACTAGTCACCATTTGTTGATTACATAGTTTCTGCAATGAGAAAAAGTTTATATGACCAAACTAATCATGCCAAATTTTTCTCAAGTCATCGCTATGAGCAACAAAAATTGATGGCAAATATGATGACCCAAAGTTGTCAAACTTTTACAACCTGGTAATATCATCAAAAATTCTAGTTGCAAGAACATGCTAATGATATTTTAGATCCTTGATTACAACTTGGTGAGGTGAAAAATCTACATTTTTACCTTCACCTGAATGAGTGATTTGATATACTAATAGAAGGTTGCAAAAAATACTTGGACCACATAATACATCATTAAAATGACCATTATCTACCTAAATTGTTCCAAACCCTACAACACTAAGAGATCTATCATCACCAACAAATATTTTCTTGGTGTCACATTCATTTAGAGAAAAAAATATGGATTTATCCTTATCCATATGATAACATGCTCCAAAATCAATAAACCACTCATCAGAAGAAGAAGTATAAGTTACATTTAAGGAGAAAGTGCATTTCCATGAGAAGAAGAAGAAGAAGAAGTAGAATCCATACTGATGTTGTTCTTCTTGATCAATGCTTCTAAAGTTGCCATCTTCTTAAAACATTTGGACTCATCATGACCATATTTCCCAGAAAAGTTTTAATGTATGTTAGTCTTATTACTTTCAGATTTTACTCCTTTGTCACCATTAGGAGTAGAGGTTGGTGAAGAGGGTTTGGGACCCTTGTTTTGCTTGTTATTGTAGTGAGGATGTTTCTTCTTGGGATTATTGGATATATCTTTCTGCTAGACCACTAAGGATTTTTTGGGTGTACCTATAGTGTTGATCACTCCAAGTTTCACAAGCTTATATTTATTTTGAATTAGAGAATCACAAAAGGAATCAAGGAACGGTTCTTTATAAGCACTCCCTAGAGTTTCTCTATTGGCATAAAAGGTAGACAACAAAAAAAAATATGCACTGGAAATCTTAGAAAGAATAACATATATGCATAAATATTCCTTTAGATCTTGTTGTCACTCGATACAAAAACATGTAAGTGTTTTGAATTTAGATAAGTAATAGTCAATTCAAGGAAAACCATTTGGAATTAAATTCATTAATTGATTTTCCAACTAGTGAGCTCGAATAATATTGTGTTTACCAAACACAACTTCAAAATTTTCCCAAGATTTATTGGGGGCATGAATTTCTTTAAGGTGAAACCTTAAATCAAGAGAGATGAACATTCCAAGTAGTCCATAGGATTCATCATTTCTATTAATCTATTTGACGTACTTGTAATCATCAATGGGTTCTTTTTCTTTTCCCAATGTAATCTGGTACAATCCTTTACTTTAATAAATACTCCATATGGGATTTAATATCATTGGGAGAATCCATATTAAATATAAATAAAACACTAAAATGGATGGTTTGGATGGAAAGATATCGAAAACATAGGACATTTAAAAACAAACGACACTGAAAATGAACTTCGGATGTGAAAGTTATGCCCTTTTGAAAAAAGGTAGAAACAATAACCAAAGAGCCATGTGGAAAGTGAAAGTTGGTCCACATGGTGATACCCCTCCCAATAACCTCACTTTTACAAATAAGTTTCTTATGAAGTGGCCCAATTTTGTAGAATAAGCGAGGGTCACTTTTACAATGAAGTTACTTTATAAATGAAAGTTGTATACAAAACAAATAACTTTAAAATAAAATATTAAAGCTACTTATAGTGATTCATCATTATAATTTAAGTGAAATACACTTTACAATGGATACATGAAAATTTTCAAAAAAGGTAACAAAAAAGAGACTTCAACTCAAGACCTCTTACTTAATAAAACAACTTTTAACCAAGTGAGCTAGTGCAAAATAGATTGTATTGTTTAGAAGGAGGATTGTTGTTGTTGTTGTTGTTGATGGCATTGGAGAGCGTGCTCATAAAAAAATATTTTCACACAAGAAAACAAATTTTCTTTTCAATGGAAACAAGGGTTAGATCTTGGTTAACCTACCTAGAAAATCCAAGTGTTCCTTCTATTTATGATTTACCAAGAACACAGAGCACACGAAATAAAGCATACGTAGACAAGAAGACCTTTTATGATCTGTTGCTGATTTGCTGAGATCGCACATGGCATAGAGAAATGGGAATACATAGATCGAAAAGAGTAGTAGCCCAGAAACAAAAATAGAAAACCAAAATAAAAAATTGAAATATTATCTCTGCAAAAATTTAAAAGGGTGTATTCGGGCTTTATACCTATGTATCTAAATGAAATGGTCGTATCTTGGAAAAAAAACATTTTCGAGTGAAAAGAAAAACATTATTGGTTGAAACAAGTGCTCTAGATGCAATGGAACAATCCTCTTAGCCAAAAAATGTATGAAAATGGCAGAAACCAGAGATGAGGCAAAATGACTTCATGATCTCGATTTACAACAGGAGCGGGTCTTCAAATGCACTCTAATACCATGTTCGACAACACAAGTATTCCAACAGAGGACGAACACGTTTAGTAGCCACTCACACAACTAGATCAAAGATCAACACATTGATTTTTTGACGTGGTAAAACYCCTACAGGGAAACACCCACAACCCCAACCAACATGGCACTTGGAGAAATTTATTAACGCAAAAGAAAAATATTATAAAGATATTTACAAGAGAGTTATCACAATTGACCATAAACAAATGACCCTCCATGATATTTAAATAGAGATCACAGACCAATAAGGTGTTAATCCATGGATCAATGTAGCCATTAAGATCAAGGAGAATATGAACCGTTAGATCACAATATGTCGGGAACATATCATGACCATTATATTTCCTAACTACAAATGCATACTAATGAAACACACTAAGAAACACACTTTTACCTAACGACACATTATACCAAGTTGATCTTAACTAAATCCTAAGTGTCTAAATATTATAACAAGGAAAGCAACCAACAACATGCAGAGTCTAAAATCTAAAATCTAGATAGTTTTTAGGTGGATAATCTATTAATGAGTGTTTCTAACACACATTTTAATTGAATCTCAAGCTTCATGATGGTGTGTGAAATGTTTCTCTTTCCCCCAACATGTGAAAATAATTTTTTTAATGTTATTAATATGAAAAATATATATGGAATTATCTTTATCATCCTATTGTCACCATGGCTTTAATTATTTATAAAATAGGAGAGCAGGAAATATACAAATTTTAATTATGTATAATTGTTTTAGAGATATTTCACCCATAAGAATTTGTGGTATTAATAAAAAAAACATAATATAACCAACAATATGCACCCAACAAACACATTAATTTAACTAAAACAAAGGGTGAACATGCCATCTCTCGCCCCACCTTTTAATATATGTTTGACTAAACAAAAATTTGTAGATGTATCTAGGAATAATTCAATTGACCATATCCATTAATCACTCAGACATTTGTAGTTTCCCTAAACCTTTCAACAACCCTTCTTTGTTAATCATGTTAGAGATATTACACACTCACCTTAGTATTTCTTTTCCTAGGTTGACTAGTGTATGTTGAAGATTATCCTGGTTAGAGATATTCTTCCCTAGATGAGGGCACCACATCTTCTTCAATCTTGATTCAGTTACACTGCATTTAGACTAGTGAAGTGGAGTCTTGCATGGAAACCTTAGTATTATCACCAAGTGTTGCATGCATACCTCGGTATCATCACCATGAGTGTGCACTTACCTTGGAATCATCGCCAAGAGGGTACCACACATGTGCATGCATGATTCTCTCCTCACTTCACTAGTGATTAGTCGATTAATTGATGACTACATGACCGATTAACTAGGACAAGGTGGCAGTTCACTCTAGAGTATGTCTGTGAGTGTTTAGATCTCTCTAGTTCATTTTTATGGGATGAAATATCATAGGGATCTCACTGAATAATCAACAAAATCTCCCTAGGATCTGCCTACTGATCCTAGACAAAAACAGGGTATACTTCTATGGTTTTCTAGATCTAGGGAAAAACATTTCTTTTACACCAAGGAAGGATAGAATAACATACCTTGTATATGAAGGTTGTTCCTTTGTTTTCGGGCTAATGGATATCTGAAGTTCCAGCTCCAACCTCCAATCTACCCCTTGTAAACAGGTAACAAACAATACCAATCCTCTTCTTTTCTTGATGTTATAGATCATCAATATTCCTGAGATCTAATTTGATTAATCATTCATAAAATCAAATCCAAACATTTTCACATTCAACATAAAACATTTGGGGAAAACCATTGATCTATTAATAATTATAAGATCTAGGGAAAAAACTTTCTTTTACACCAAGGAAGGATAGAATAACATACCTTGTATATGAAGGTTGTTCCTTTGTTTTCGGGCTAATGGATATCTGAAGTTCCAGCTCCAACCTCCAATCTACCCCTTGTAAACAGGTAACAAACAATACCAATCCTCTTCTTTTCTTGATGTTATAGATCATCAATATTCCTGAGATCTAATTTGATTAATCATTCATAAAATCAAATCCAAACATTTTCACATTCAACATAAAACATTTGGGGAAAACCATTGATCTATTAATAATTATATAGAACTTACAAAAAAAAAAACAACTTTGATAGATGATGCCATTCTCCTCCCTGGACTTGTTTCTCCTTGTTTCTCCTTCAGCTTCTTGGTCAGTCTAGGCTCTCTAACTTCCCACTATGATGGACAAGACAATCATCTTTGTAAATGGACAACATAACACTACTCTTGATTCTTCTCCCCACTTTCCCAAGACTTTCCTTTGTTATATATCTCTGGAGGAGGCTTGGGAGAGCTTCTAAATATTCTAGAACCCATCAATTCTATGAGTTCCTAGTCCTATGAAAAGAAGATACAAATCATCCCTTTCCTATCACTTCGTAACTCCACGAATCTATAAGGTTTGACAGTTCATCACTTGTTTCACTACTACCAATGTGTGATGATCATCATGTGTTGAACCCTCATAGAGCCACGATGATCTCCAAAAAGGGGCCAAATATTAGGCAAATCATGTGTTTAGGCATATCATCTTATGAACTTCCTTATGATTTGTAGGGAATAAATTAAGTCTATAACAGATGCCCCCTAATGTGTGAGGTCAAGAAAGGAATGGATGGTTGAAACACATTATAATAAAATAAAATCCATGTGAGGTAGCATGAGGAGAGAGAAAAGGAGTGTCAAAATTCGAACAATTCCTGCAATCAAACACCAAGGATGAGAGCATATATAGACCATCCCCTAGGTAGAAATACTCAAACTCTGAATGAGCATGGCTGCAAAACAAGACACTACAGATGGGATCCACTAATGATGAAGATGGACCCCAAGGTACCTAGTACAATATAGTGAATGCGAATAAATGAGCTGGTGTTGAACACTTGTAGAATAAATTGATCATAAGTCAATGATGTAAACCCATTGTTGATCACGAGGAGGCATCCCATTGAGGATTTCAAGCTATAAGGTACTAGTTGGTTTATATATCCCTCTCCTAGATAATGTGTTGAAGTTGATAGGAAGCGATATGTCGAAGGAGGGAATTTATGTACCCCCCATTAATCAACATGAAACATACATCGAGAGATGATGTGAAGAGAGACTATCACAAAGTACAACTGACATGGGGATGGTCGAATCAGAAAGTCAACAAAACAAAAAATGGTTGACTCGTGATTAAAATTCCCTTGAATACATAGCACGACACAATGGTGGATTGGTAGGGAGACACACAAGATGGATGAATATATTGCAACAACACATGAGGCATTGGATCACTCTCCATAATGACTAGAAGAGTAACCAGTCAGAGGAGTATCTTTGACTCATATTACTGGGACAACTCCTAGGAAAGATAAAACCCAACTGTATAATGAGGAATAAAACATGTGCCATGGTCAAGGGTGACTCAACTGACACTGCCATTTCGAGAATAGACCAATGGTGAAAAACCCCGACTCTTTTTTTAATTTTTTTTTTGTATTTTTTGCCTCCTTCATGGTTTAACGAATGTAAAAGAGGAATAAAAGTATGCTCGGCCTCCTTCATGGTTTAACAAGCATGAAATAATGACAAAAGTATGCTCGGTATGTTCCTTTTCGTGTCCTATTATGTCTAAAAAAGAGATAAAAGTATACTTAGTGGGAAAGAATGAGTGGCTTAAAAACATGCTCCTATGTTCCAAGTGCATGGAACTGACCTAAGAAAAATGAATGCAAGTGGTACAGGAAAGTGAGGTCCACTCTTAGCAGTTGTTCTCTCCCTAGGTAGGTGGATTCAAAATGGTGGCCAAATAACGCAAGAGGCATATGGTCAAGTCTATGACAATATCAGTAAGAGAGACATGGGCACACAAAAATGCAATGACAATAGGTATGGCTTAGGAAACAAATGCATATGATACAATTAAGCAACAATAAAAAAAATTCAAGAACCCCCATAGGATATGGACTTAAAATAGATGAAGAGAGAAGAACGAGGCTCAACTTCAAGTCATGGCAGGGAGAAAGGATGGCTCCCAGGCCAACGGGAAATCATAACATGGGAACCAAATGGAAATTCAGGTGCTAACTAGGGTACCCATGAAGGGTAGGAACTACCAAATGAGTTATGATGTGCAAAAGGACTGGTTAATGTCTCAACCCCGTTATTGAACCTACAACGTTGTGACAACAAAAATGGATGGTTAATAATGTAAATCATGGATGCAGGGAAAAACCTATCCCTATATTCCATTTTGAAGAACACATACCTCAAGTTAATGGGAAGTCACCATATTCGTAAAAAAAAAATCCCTACAATCCTATCAACACATGCAAACTATATTTTGAGGGTCAAAATTCATAGTGAAATCTCAAAAAAGAAAATATTTTTGGATATGATATATGAAAAAAAACATCACTCACACCACACACCTATGTACCAAGGACTATGCATTCTAATAATTCATGTGAAGTAGAGTCCATTACTAGGCTCCAACCAAGGATATTTTACATAATTGATGAATGCATGAGCCAATGTTGGCATCATATGGATTACTATGCTGGGGCCAAGCCACACAAAAACAAATTTATGTGGCCGAAGATACTTACCATGAGTGGTCTCATGAGCTATGGAAGATCCTTGATGGGATCCATCAAGACATAAAGGAAGTACAAAAAATGAATCTTCGACAAAAGGGGAAGCATAGAATTCAATGGTAAGTTTTGAAAAAGATAACCGAGGTGGAAAAGGGTCAATACTAGGAGGGATATTGGATGCCCTAGAAAATTCCCCTAGTCTCGGGTCACAACTCATCATGCTAACTCTCATCGGTTCCAAATTAGGGAGGATGGATTATCAATGATGCTCATCTTTCCTTAGCTTGTCTATCAAAGCCATGACTTCCAAGATGGCCTTGTTTGAAGGCAACTTAGTATCTAGGAAATTAGGTGAACGAAGAGAGTAAACAACCTGTGTGGGAGGAGTAGGTTGATCACACTCCATATGAGGGTGGAGGTATTTTCCAGTATCAATGAATGTTGATGATATTTCCAAATATACAATATCGAATGTGGTGAGTGGCATGGATGCTCCAAATGTGCGGTATGGATGCTCCAAATGAATCAACATCCTCAAGACGAGGTAACACCTAAGAATCAAATGACCCAAGGGATCCACTGGTAAATGATGAAATCATGTTGATCAAAGAGATATGTGAAATAGGATATGGTGGGGGAAGGGGAAACATTCCAATCAGTGAAGGATCTTTGAAAATCCCCGCACCAACGTTCATGAAATACTACTAAGTATCATTGACAAAGGGTACACTTACCCCGCATTGGATCCTAGGGTGAAGAACACAATTTGATTGATTTTCACTATTTTCCCTTGATGAGGGAAGAGTAAGACCCTAAATATCGACAAGACAATTGTAGTCATCTCATAGAACCAAGTATGCCTGAGTAGAAAATTGTACTCAAGAGGTGCGTCAACGACCTCCACGACAACATAGATAGTCTTAGCACCTAAACCGATGGGTAAGGCGGTGATGATTCCATAAGGTTGGAACCTGTGTCCATCAAATGATTTTAGAAGTGTTGTACAAGTGTCAATCTTAGGAGAGCTGAGGGCCTTCCAAAAATAAATAAACATTATGTAAGTTGAGGCTCCTTCATTCACCACCGTTTGGTAGATATTTTTCCCCATTGATCACAAAATGATCTAGAAGGTGAACTAATGGGAGAGTCTGCGAGTAACCTGAGAATCATTGAAGGTCATCAAAATTGAATCTAAGGGATCAACCCTGCCTATGGTAGACACCAAGGATTTTCGTTGCGCTGGAAAAATTTGGAGGACTTCAAGCCCCGACATGGCACATGGTTCTTGGGCCAAGTCTTCCATAATACTATAGTTGTGGGAGGCCCGTGTGTTGGGATTATGCATCATGCATTGATGAGTTCACTTTGAGGGGTGAAGCGGTGCATCAAAATATGGCTTATGAATATGACGAGGGACACCAAGATGGAAAAACATTCTGTTTTTGGGGCAACATGGGAAGGCTAAAAAATGTCATAGTTTTTGGCCCAAGTATGAAAATTAACTATTTGGTCACACATAAAAATGGAAAAATTTGAGGAAGACATGATGGGGGTTACCTTCCATGCCCCCTTGCAGAGGGGCATGAATTTTTTCAACCATATGTTGAGGTTGAGGAGGGAAAGGATTAATTAAGACAACACGCTATTGAGGGGATTTTTGTTGTGCTAAAAAGCGATGAATCTCATATTTCCGGGGACATTGATGAGTAGGGTCGTCATCCCCACAAATCATGTATGGAAACCAACTCTTATTATTTTCTTTAGTTCCCCCATCCTTGGTGCTCTGGGTAAGAACAATCCCTTTATTAGTGTTGGAATTATTTTTCTTGTTCCTTTTCTTATTTCCTCTTAGTTGTTGAGAATTCTTCAGTTGCATGGACTGCACCGAATTCACCTTGGAGGTCCGAGTAGGGACCACAATAGTTTGAGCACTAGTACCAGAAGATGAATTAAGAGACATATGACCCATCTGATCATCTAATTGGTTTACAAAGGCATAGAATACAGAACCAACCACACCATCGACATGGGGTCCTGGTGTTGGATTCCTTGGATCTGTCAATGACCTAAGAGAATTTGGAATGATGTCATAAAGTGTACCTGACTGATATTAAATAAAGTTTAAGTTTTGGGAACGCAGGATGGCCTACTCCTAAATTGTCTCCCAAACCATAGCTACGACTCAGGAAATGGGTGGTAGGAGGGACTTTGTGAACCACTCCATCAAGATTTTATCTGGGATTTGTGTCTTAATCATCCTACATCTTCATCTCCACTCATGTATATGATTGGAAATGTGAGTGAAATTATATTGACAAAATGAAGTCAAGATATTTGTCCCTATCTCATACCATATGGGAAATCGGTAATGTTTTAAGAATTCCATTGCTAGGTCATTGAATCTTTTGAAGGAATTGCATTTTAATTCAATATACCATTTTGTGGTAGCTCCAGTTAGGGATCTCTAGAAAATACATAGCCTCACACTGTCATCCATTAATGAGTTGGATGAGAACCATAAGTGGTATTTCATGATGTGTGTGGAGGGGTTCTCTCCTTGCTTTCCGTCGAAGTCTGGGATATCAGATGGAAAATTGGAAGGAATTACTGACCATAGAGGGCTGTGGGAAATAGGGTCATTTTTCAATCGTGAAAAATCATGTAAGTATATTTTTTCAGGAAAGTAAACGGTGCAAATGAATACTGGGAGGGAGGTGAAGTCTCTGCTATCCTAGATGGACCTTGCGGTCCCCATATATTTGTACTATTAGAGGGTTGAGGATATACCAAAGAGTGAGTTCCCCCATGAATGGTGGCACTTCCAGAAGCATGATTTCTCCTAGAACCAAACATGTCTCGAAGGGTAAATGTGGAACCTATAGAAAAAAAATTCCCAAAATTAGTCCTAGGGAAGAAACCCCAAGACTAGATGTGTTAACAAAGAGAAAACATCCCCATTGTGAAAAATTCCCCCCAATAGATGGGCCCCCAGGGAAGGGTGTATTAACCCAAGGAAAGTTTAAACCTCTTGACGTACTACTTCCCCCATCCTGACTAGGGACAACCCCAAAACCACTAAAAATATTCCACCCAAAAGTTACAACCACACTTGACGATGTCAGACTACTCATAGAATTGGTGGAGATGGAAGGGTTTCCACCTCCCATGCTAAAAACAAGGCTCGAACCCCCATTGGAAAAGGATCTATAAGTGGGCATCAAAATGGATGGGATGGGCATAGGAATGCTAGGTATACTAATGGATGGAAAGGATGACACAACCGATGTCCCCCAGATCAAGGGGCCTATAGAAAAGGACATGGATAGTGTAGGTCCAATGGTGTTAAGAGATGGTAATGTGGACATATCAAAAATTCCTCCGAAGGGTTTGCCCCTAGTCCCACTTGAATATGGGATTGATGGATTATCCACACTAGACATAACACTCGGTCTTGACATGGTGGGAGGATGAATAAACAAAGAAAAAGGTTCACTCAAAATTTCCCTTACCTGGATAAGCAGAGGTGCGTCTATCTTAGTCAAAGGAGGGTTAAAATTTGGAGGAGGACCTTTTTCGACCACCTCCACTTCGATCAAACCAGTCTTTTCAAACCAATGATAAGACCCATCAAATTCTTTGTCACCTATATCACACCATTTTAGAGGCGCTTTCACCTCTGTAATGGGCTCAAGTCCTCATAGTCGATGTGAACAATGCGGTGATTTAGCCATAGTGAATGTAATATGTGCAAATCCAAACACATGTCAACCTAAGTCTGACCTAGACTCAGACTTAAAGAGAACACCCCTAATCAATCTAGGATAATAGAAATAAAACCAATTGGCTCAGGGGCCTTCCGAAAACCAATCCTATGGGGGAGATGAAGTCCCCACAAGATTGGATAACACAGGTATGAGAAGAATTTACGATGATCTACACAAAACAAACATGACCAATCCAAACAACCTTTATTAAGGATATCACCCTCCATGGGAAATGAGACCGTGAATGAACATCTAGCCCATGTACTACATGCATGTCCCACCTGCAGTCACCTCTGTGGATACCTAGGAAAGGTCACTAAGGATACAACCTCACAATCAATGACTGGGAGAACAGTCGTAGGTCTGACAACACATAAGGGTAGGGTAACTACCCTAAATCTTGAAATCTGTGGCACAAACAAAACCCTTGTATATGTAGCAATCAAAGAGGGACCGAAAAAACCAAAACAAGTAGAGAAGGGTAATCTCCCTACTTTCCCTGATGCAACCTTGTGATTAAATATTGTGTTAGAAGAGGATCCTGACACACTGGTTGAAATAATGGATTTATCACTCTTTAATGACTCCTAAGTTTTCGTTTCGTGGCCTTCAAAAGTTTACTCTCCAATCCTATTCCAAGGCCCTAAGACTAACTAATGTTGGTTCACTATAAAATTAAAGTATCTAATGAATTTTAGATTACACTTTTTATTTTAATGGATGTTGCTTAATTCCAAGGGAAGAGGATGTAACATTTGTTGATGTTATGACTCGTGGCCCAACCAAGCAATGCAAAGATGATAATGCAATTTTTTTTATTCGATGAAATCTAGCTATGGGAGGGAAAGATAATTTTTTCATTATCTTTGCAACTTTTGAAAGTTAAATGTCACACACACCAAGCAACCAACAAATACTTATGATCTAAAACCAACCAATTATCCTAATGAACTCTTTCACTAATGCTTGAAAAACAATCAAGCATGCAACAATGTTTTGTCCTTTTTTGTTTATTTTTTTCAATTGTAATGCAAAAAATTCCTGATCTAAGCAAGAAAAGAAAAGAAAAGAAAACTAGCAACAAAAATAAGAAAAGGGACTATAGGAAATTGAAAGTGATATTGGATCATCCCACTCCAATGTCTCTACCAATATCTCACCCAAAACTCACCTAGGAGGGTTGATCTAGTAATGGACAATAATTACAAAAGGACAACTAATGCAACCAATAACAAACACAACTATATCTCTTCAGATCTGTTGGATTCTCTTCCCAACTTCACTATCCAAGAAACACACCCTATCCAAGAAATGGAAACTAACCACACAAATGCACTCAAAAATCACTTGAAAAAAAATTATGTGACAAAATAACTCAAACAGAGACAAGAATTGAATTAGGATAGACCACTACAAGACCCTATGGATCAAAAGTACAACCTAATCTCAAAGGCCTAGGATTTTTTCTACAACTCTGCAATTTTCAATGGTTTTCGCAGGACACATGCGAGTCAATAAGTGATGATGATCACATGAATCCTATGATGCAACCCGCGATGATGAAAAAACATAGTTTTTTTTTAGAAAAGGATGGATCTGTTCCAAATCTGTTAGATCTATATCAAATATATCATATCTAATGGATCTAGGATCTAGAGGAATAAATGGAAGAAAAACAAAAAAAATTATAATCAAGTAGAGTAAGGGATTAGCAAAGAGACTCAAACTAAAGAAGAATTCTTCACCAATATGATCACCATTTCTGTTATGGGATAAAATATCATTAGGATTTCACTGAATAATCAACAAAATATCCCTAGGATATGCCTACTGATCTTAGAAAAAAAGAGGGTAGACTTTTATGGTTTTCTATATCTATGGAAAACAATCTCTTTTACACCATTAAGGAAGGATATACTAACATACCTTGTATATGAAGGTTGTTCCTATGTATTTGTGCTGATGTAGATATGAAGTTCCAACTCCAGCTCCTCCAATATGCCCCCTTCACAAAAGTAACAAAAAATACCAATCCTCTTCTTTACTTAATGTTAGAGATAATCAATATGGCTCATATCTAATTTTATTAATCATTCATAAAAGCAAATCCAAACATTTGAAAAATCAACATAAAACATTTGGGGAAAACCATTGTTCTATTAATGATTATAGAGAACTTACATAAAAAAAACACCTTTGATGATGATGTCATTCTCCCTTGACTCCTTTCTGTTTGCTTCTCCCTTCAACTTCTTGGTTAGGCTAGGCTCTCTGACTTCTAGTTGTGATGGATAGGAAAACCATGTTGGAGATACTTCACATACACCTAGGATTTATTTTTCCTAATGTTTTCCCTATGTTTATTAGTCATTATTTAGTCTCTTATAATTTAGGGAGAATATTCCTTTTCCTACGTTTTAGGAGAATATTCTCTTTAGTTCACACTTTCGTTTGATCAGTTGAGTGGAGTCTAGATGCCACATTGGTTTCATCACCATGCAACATTGGGATCATGACCAACTAATGCACATTTCCCTTGGGATTATCACCAAACTAGCACATTACTCATGATTCCCTGATCTCCTCCTCACTTGACTTTGTTTCAATCAGTTAACTGAGGACTTAGAGACTATTTAACTCAGACTAGGTGGTAGTTTACTCTCATAATTGTCGGTGTGTGTCCATATCAATCTAAACCACCACTATGGCACATTGGCTTCTCCTCTAGTGCACATTAGTTGAGTTATAAAGAGTATATCATGTGTAAATTATCATTCATTCATTTGGTTAATAAAATTCTTCCATTCTTTCTCTCCCATTTCTCTTTTTTCTCATTTCTCAACAAAATGTGTATGTATTTTTTCTAGCTAGATATTATCTGTGCAGGTTCATCCAAATTTACATGGTATCAAAGCCAACATATTTCTAGGAAAAAGAAACACCATATTATTTTTGCAGGTATCGAAGATTGAAGACAACGAAAAAATGGAATTTCCAAAAGAAGTATTCATTCGTACACTGTACATTTTATTTGCATGGAAGGAAAATATGATAGTGCATCTTTGAAGAAGCATATTATATAGGTTAACCATGGACATAGAGACTGAACCCACATCAACCATAGAAAAATCCAAGTATATGAATTGAATGGATGAAGTGTTTGGAACTATTTGTAGTTTCATTTCTCCCAAAATTCTCTTTCACATATCCTCCTCTAAAACCCCCAATGAAGCCTG